>CABFOQ010019211.1:11545-31501 GCA_900660455.1 Gephyroberyx darwinii
AGAACTAAAGTGTGTGTGTGTGTGCGCGTGTGTGTGTGTGTGTGTGCGTGTGTGTGTGTGTGTGTGTGTGTGTGTGTGTGTGTGTGTGTGTGTGTGTGTGTGTGTGTGTGTGTGAGTGTGTGTGTGTGTGCGTGCATGCACACACACACACACACACACACACACACACACACACACACACACACACACACACACACACACACATAGGGTATGTCTGCAATATGGCAAATTAGAATCTGTTGTTGCAATTTGATGTGAGTAATGTCCTGGGCAAAAAGCATTTCCCCTTTAGTACAGAGGTGGCAATGCCACCGTCATGCATTCACCTATACTACTTTTCAGGCTACCATTTAGGAAGAGGAAGACAACTGTGCATGGCCAAAAAACTAGAGTATACTCCAACTAGATAATTACATGCTCAGGACTTGTAAGCAGCTACACACATGAATTCCTTTGCATGTGAAGAGTGAGCCTATTCCAATATCCAGATCAATCTGGAAATAATCCCGAGAAAATGGCATTGTTAATTTGAACTTTTTGACAGCATGTCATGTTATCACTATAATAAGTAATCATGCTGTTGTCAACATATATGACCACCAGATTGATTTTTTTGTGCCTTTAATTAAAAACCTGAGAATATTTTATTGTTTGTTAACGATTATTGCAAGGTGTAGCATTAAGTTTATTTAAGTGTTGCCTATGTGGATTTAGGTTAGCCGTCTCAAATTATTTCTCCTAAAAAACACTCTTAGCATTCTTCTCAAGCGTGACACATTCTGCCATTTATATTTTACAGATGCTTATGTTATACGCCACCAATTGAAAATATTTGGATCCCTATCTCCCGGAAATATTTTGTAAGATTGGCGTTATGAACTCACCTTAGGCTGTGTGTCCACTGGGAACTGTTCTTTACAGCTCTGACTTCTTTTTCTCATTTCCAATGGAGCAGACACGCTGTTGCATGTTCCCAACAATGTTGAAAGCTTAGCATGTTTTTAGCTGTCAGAGCACCAATTCCTAGAGGTTAAAACAATTTCAACTTCTAACAGGTTTTCAACAGTCACATAGCAACAGCAGGATCCATGACCAGCACTCCCAGAAGCCTCTGTTTAGCCCTACTAGCTAAAATAGAGATTCCTGGTGGACACATGTCCTTAATCCTCTGTATAGAGCATCTGTATAAAGCATGAATCACAGCTTCTAAGTACACAATTGCACTTGTAAGTGTGGACTGCAGAAAGGTTCTCACTACCATGTGAAGCAAGTGTCCTGCAAAAATTGCTGATGCACTTTTTTATCCTGAGGACCAAAGATTTTGCCAAGGGCATGCAGAGGGACAGGGCATGCAGGGGGTTTAGGACCTCCTTAGTTTTGAGTGAACTGCCCTTTGAAGTGCTTTTGAATGTATTCCCCTTTAAAGTCGTGTTCCATGTGCAAACTGCCATGCATGCCATCGCTAAATATTGCTCTTCCGTTTCAAAAACAAAACAATTATATGGATAAACTCTTGTTACATTTGTTGTCCTAGTGCTTCGCTTTTTTTTGGCTTATTTTTCATTTTGTGACTGTTCCCGAGTAGTCATTTTCCCCTCCCGCCATCTCTCCCCCTGTCAGCATGGTGAAGCCCATTGTAGACAGTATCCATGTCTATGAATACATATTGATGATGCTTTGTTGCTCAGCTGTGATTCTCCCCCTATACTAACAACCTTCGGTTTCTCTCTGCAGCCACGGTGGGAAGATGGCCTCTCTGTAATGCTATTTGTTTTCTGTGCCTTGAGAGAATCCAGTGTGTGTTTGTGGCAGAATCTGTGGGCTGCCATGTCATAAGTGCCTCCATGAATGGAAGGGAGGTCTGTAGATGCTATCATGAGCAGCTGTGAAATACACACACCAGGAAAGGTTTGCATCTGTTATTTTCAGAGTGGAATAAATTACATTTTGAAAGAAAAATCCAATCATAGTCATCCAATCTAAATAGTCTTACTATATTACTTATTTACTATATATTTTTACAATATTATTTTTTTATCAAAATATTCTTAATTTTTGGATAATCTTGCTCTGAAACCAACAGTGTAAATCTTATCTGTATCTACTGTATATCATTGATCACTGTCCTAATCTTGTGCGCCACATTATGAGGTGAATAGATGGTTTTGAAAATCATGTGATGCTTTACTTCTCTTTGGATACAAATTGTCAGAATCAATTTGAGCAAAATATCACATAAGTATTATGGAAATTTCTGATAAATTAAACTCATATTAAAACTGAATAATGTTTATAAATCCAAATATAATGCTTGATAAATCCAGATGACTCACAAGGTTATGCTAATAGTAGATCTAATCACACTGTTGCTGGGTTTCAGAGTACAGCGCCTGAGGTGTCTCAGATTGATCCTTAGGCAATGTGCTGCACCTCTCACTTAGCTTGAGCAGCGCTGTGTTGAGATGGTTTGGGTCTTGGATTTGGTGGCACTCCATAGTGCAGATAGATAGGGGTCCATTGACTGTGAGTGGCCTGGAGTTACCTGTTATCCCTCTCTCTTTTCTATCCAGAAAACGTCGAGGTGCACCGAGCGCCCTTTCAGGGTCTGAGAGGATTGATTTACTGAGATATCAACGTATTAAAAAGGCCAAGAAGATGACGGTGAACAACAATAACTCCAAGACCAGAAAGAAAACAGGTGTGAACCCTGGTGGTCTCAGTTCTCATGTTTTAGACAGTGCTATATTTCCACATCATGATGTCTAAGAGTCTATTGAATAGCCTTGAAAGGTATAATGCTTCATTTGAGCGGATGTATTTTTGCTTCTCAAACATTTAAGATTTACTCTTATTCTGGTTACATACAGTACAAGTTATATGGTTATTAGTAATAGTAGTCACTTACACAGGTAGTGGGCTTTTACAGGTGTCAATCAGATTACATAAAATTACCTTGACAAGGGTGTCACTACGGTAGAAAATAGTAGGGTGTATCACTACACTATTGCTCTTTTCATTTCTGCTCAGCACAAACTTCCATAGAAGGTAAGGAAAATATGGTTTAAAACTTAACTATTTATAAATTAATAGTTACTAATTAGTTATTAAGAGTTAGTTTAGGTCAACAAATGGGAAGTTGCAGTAAGGGAGATTTTAAACGGCAGTCTGCTTTTAAATTCTGAGACAGCATCTATTTCCCTGACATTGGCAGCAAACTTTTTCCAAAGGGCCCTGCATGAAAAAGCTCTGCCCCTCTTTTCTTTCAGGGAATGACATGGAGCCCCTGCATCCTGTGAGCATAAACCCTTTCCTATCCATGCTGTGCTGTGTGGTGACATTACAGCATAGGCCCTGCTAATATTGAAATCAAATTGAAACAGGCCAGAGGTTGCAGTAGAGATTATATATAAAATAAACTATCTCTCACTCAGGAAGGCGGCTTTATTCTAGTGAAAGCTCTTCACATGATGGTTGACAGGGGTTATTTGTGGATAGATAGACATAGGCCTGACAGGAACAAAGTTACCAAAGAAAATGAAATGAGAATAACAATGTACAATATATGCAGCAGTATTCAAATGCAACATGTCCTCAATTCCTATGGTCTGTTCCTTTACCCTGAGCAAAAAGTGAGAGATGTTAACTCCTACTCAAAGGTGATTGGGTTTGAAATAAGCCAGTGGTTTGGTTTGGAAAAGTTGCATTTGCACCATAACGTTTTGGATTTCTCATGTGCACGCCCCACTGGCTGTACGGTGCCGAGCCCGGGAAATAGGCACTACAAATTCTAGGATTAGCATCTAGCATCTAGCATTCAATTAATGTGATTGTATAAGGAATATGGAACAGGCCCAGACAACCATTCTCTGCTTAGGGTAGGGTAATTTTCATTAATTTATCGGCTTTGACTTTAACCCCTAGAGGGTAGGGTAACTTCTTAAGCGTAGGTAACTAAGGTAAATAGGCATGCAGATACAACGTGGATAGCTGGACAGCTGAGCGGGCCTTGGCATCCACTACGGAGCCAGCAGGGTCAGTTGGCGCATTATCTTAGCCTGATGTACAGGCCCAGTACAGGCCCAGACAATCACTCTCTGGGCCTAATTCAAGGAAACCTCTATGATGGGAGGTGCCCACTTGATAACTCCAATGGCATACCCACATTCCACTCTGCCCTCCCCCCATTCCTTGTAAATCTAAACTATATTCCTATGTATGCACTCACCCTGGTGAGGGTTTCCCTAAAAACCGATTTTTGCTTTGTTACACTACACTGCTGTCTGTCCTGTTTTGCTCTGAATGCTATATTCGGCAATCTATTGTCCATCCCATACCCCCCAGTGTGTTTACACTCCTCGTCTGTCCTCATTTCCTGACCCAGCTGCCTCAGACCGTGACCTGCCTTTTGCCATCCCCCCTCCAGGTGTCTCCACCTCTCAGACCCAGCAGGCCTACACCTCTCAGGTACTCCAGCCCGAAGAAGCTCTCTACCTCCGCAAGAAGAAGAAACGGCTCATCCTCCAGGACCCATATGCGCGCTTTTCCGCTCTGCTGTACCGCCGCCCGCCCCAGGAGGACCAGAAGGCTATTTTGGCCAGCATGGACAACATAGACCTAGACCATGCCACGCTCCTCTGAAAGCCCTTTAGGACAAGGTCACATACATGCAACAGGCCCCACTTCAAAATTGCCACATATCCCACAAATAACCCTTATGCTCTCAATCAAAGAAGTTTGCAATATCCTATCATTAAAGGGGAATACCACTAAATTTCAGCTTTCAGATAGATTACACCTATGCCCTGGACATTTCAGTCTGCCATGCATTCTGCCATGTATCAAATAGCCAAACATGAGGGTTTCTACCAACCCCTAATCTGTGATGCCATACAAATGTGCATAACAATTGGGAAAATAAACATAAAATGACAGAGCCCAGAATAATTCACTCGGGTATAAAGGGAATATTTTCTGGGACAAAATAAACTACTATGTATTACTATGAAAAACACTTATTTCAGTGTAAAAGTTCAGACATACGTTTCTACAAAATTGGTCTCAATTTACTGTCAGTGGAACAGCAACAATGGGAAATTGGAGTTACATCACAGATTAGAGTCCTGGTTGTCTGGGTTTCGAGCTGAAAAATATTTGTTCATTATTACAACTACTGGTGGAAATGTCCCAGGGCATAAGAATATCACGTGTACGCTTAAATCGAGGAGTATTCCCATTTAGACTTTTCTCTAGCTTTCTAGCAATTTAATTCAAAATTATAGCTGCCAGAGGTTTCTAAAGTTTTACTCCAGTGCAAAAACATTTATTCAACAAAGAGGTAATACTTCATGATCAACTCCAGCCTTTTCCAGTTTGTGTTTTTTTTTTTTTTTTTTAAATCTTAATCTTAAATTTTCATACTACAGTATTACTGTTTTCATTTGATAGGCTTGTACATGCTTGAGTCATGTTTCTTGTGCTGAGCCAATCCCCAAGAAGCCCTGTGGGTCTCAGTTTACAGCACCTTCCCCCGGCCCCACTCCGCCAGCAACGTCTCTATCTGCCGAGAAACTCGCTTCACAATTATGGGTGTTCTCACTTTATACCAAGTATACCTCAGAGCACAGGACACGAGACCACACAACCACCAGGATCAGCCAGCAGAACAAAACTAGCCTTCATTTTTTAATCATTATTGTGCTCTACTTGATTTATTTGCAATGTGTTGTAGTTATCCAATCATATATTATGTACTAATTCTAAATTGCCATACATATTATTACTTTTGAGTTAATTCAATCCTAATAACACTTAGAATGATAACCCTGTCGTAAAAGTAAAAAAAAAAAATCACCTTTACTCGTCTTGACACGTTTTCATAAATGATCAGGATCTGGGCTTCTTGTTTAAGGGATGTCTGTCAAACAGAAACAACTCCTTGAACTACTGTGTTTCGTGTGCAGAAGGAATTATATTGGCATTATATTGGGGTAAAACAGCACTATAAGTAATTTCTTATCCAATAGATTTCATTCAATAGTGCTTAGAATTTCCGATTACACAGTCTTGTAATAAATCATATAAGGCACCAAGAAAAGCGGTAATAAGACTACAGTTATATGCAAAAATGTGGGATTGTTAGTTGGATTACTGATAAACGTGGTTTAAGGGGAGAAAATGCTGTTTTATCAACAAATATCTTACACAAACTGAATTAAGGATCTATAACGGTGGTAGATATTGATAATAGCTGTCTGTGTGATTTTGATGGCAAAGCACTGGAAAAGTAACTGAAAGTAATCAATATGTTACTGACCTTGACTAATAATACTAAACTAATAAGTGAGTTTCAGTAATCTAGTGGATTACATTACTGATTACAGTTTTAAAGGAGCCAGTAATCAGTTACAGATTACATTTTCATTGTGACCTTAAACTTGATGACATAGTCACATGATAGCTCCAACTTCTCTTCAGCTTTTCACATCTAAGAAATGTTTGCACTGGAGCAAAATCTATACATTTGTCCCTGTTTATTTTCTTCTCCGGTTCTATAGGTAGTCTAGAGGGCTCCAAATCCTATTCAGTACTATAGTAATGCCCAAAACACTAGATTTTCTTAAAATCAAGAAAACGACAACCATACGGTGTGGAGGATAGGATTTTGTGCCATAGTATATACTAGTATTTTTTTTTCATACCTATGGGAGGGCCTAATTTGTTGAACAAAATACTGGCTTTAATGGCCTTAATGGAGCTTCTGGTTGCCTGATTCATTTTTGTCAATTTTTTTAATTTCTATTTCTATTTTATACGTGTGTGTGTGTGTGTGTGTGTATGTGTGTGTGTGTGTGTGTGATCAAGTAACTTCCTTTTTGGCCATTTTCTATATTCATAGCCTTGATCTTTTGTCTCTTTGTGTGCTCATCAATTGAAAAAGCAATGTTGAGAGGCATATCCAGACACTCGTCCCTCAAGAAAAGACGTAACAAGGCTACACAAACTGAGCTAAAAGTCTTTTGTTGTATCTGACCATATAAACTCCACTGGTATATATCAAATTTGTTTACATCTTACTCAAGTTTAGTATTTGAAAGCAGAGATTCCAATGATGCTGATAATGTGGAAAATAAGGGGCTTAAAAAAAACAGTTTTTATTGGTAAGGCAAAGGAAGTGCCATAACATCAGAAGCTCAAATATATCACACAATAGGTATGTTGTAGCTCAAATCACATGGAATCAACAGATATGTGTGCAACAGTATAAGTTTCTGTTTTTTTTCGGTTTTCTCAAAAGGTGCTCAACTTTCTATAGATGAAGGTGTATTCGCTTGTATATATCAACATATCTTGGGCTCCTACTAAGACGTGACAGTGCTCTGTGGTTCAAGATGCTGAGGAGTGGTATCACACATAGGGATAAAGTGATGATGTACAGCTCTTTGTTTGATTTGATTTTGTTTGACAGAAGTGTTTCTGGTATTGTGATTTTGAGCAACGACTGTCGCAGCTGCAACTCCAACATAGTCTTCTGTGATATACCCGATATAAAGCTATTTCCACACTAAATGTACATTGGGATCCAAGTTTCAAGCTTTCTATACTTTATGTCTGAATTATCCTCACATATTTGAGTTTTAAAAACAATCAGAAGGCGAATTAAACAGCTGTCAGTGGAGACTCATGACCATATATAGGATACTGGAAAACTATTTATACATTTTACAGGGCCACAATTAATATGACCATATTGTGACACAGTTCTAACTACAACAAACTACAATTTCTCACCAGTGTGCAACATTTTTCATGAGACTCCCGGGTTGCCTCTCTTGGTAGATAAGGTATGAAAACTATTAGTTGTTGTGTGATCTTTTATTAAACAAAATAGAAGAATATGTTCCTAATGTTGAAATGGAGCCATTTTAATGCATAAATGAGTGCCTTTATTTATGCTGGAATGATCATGTCTGCTAAATTACAGCATTTTATGGCCAATAGTTAAGTTTTTAATCTGTGTCCGTATAATCCCAAAGGGTGTTTATTGTGGAAATAGCCTTAAGGCTTAAACCAAGGTTACCACAGTTCACTGTGACTAAAACTAGACATCTGAAAAACTAAACTAAACCAAATTGAAACTTCAGTGTCATAATAAGAGTGAAGTGGCAGAAAAAAATGATCATCGACACTTACACTACCAACCCAATGGCTAGATTGCATTAATGTGAGCCATTGCCCACTTTCATGAATGACTTTATATTGGATGGACCGCAGATGCAAAGGTTTGGCGTGCCTAGAGGAAAGGAAAAGGGAATTACCAATAAGAGCATTGAACCCACAACACCAGTGTTGTTATTTCCATTCTTTACAACAATGTACTAAATGAAAAACATAGTTTAGGAAGAGGAACAGAAAATGATGCTACTAAATGTTATTCTGACCAAAAAGTATGGCTAATGAAGACATGTCATCACAGGTGCTTTAGCAGTAGTGTAAAACAGAGGCCCCGCCCCCTCTTGCAGCCTAAGGTGCTAATCCAGTAAGTGAACCATACTATGCTGTACTAACATGAATGGTCCTTACATATGGATGACTGCAAATGTTGTGTAATTACTGTATTCTTGTATTACTTGAGGAACTTTTTGGGATATAAAGGAATGACAAAAAGCTGCAGCGCTGCCTGCGTTAAGAAGGATTAAAATTGTGATTAGAAGGTACGGGTTGGGCGGTGGTTGATTCAAAATCACACTTAGAGACAAGGAGCTCTTCTTCCGTAACAACCCTCCTTTGGGTGGCATACCAACAAGGATATTTGAAACTCTGCAGGCACACTTATGCAAGGAACGCTCCACAGGTGAAACATGTAATTGTGCCTGCTTGCTCTTAAATGTTGTTGTTGGTGTGCCTGTTTCAATAAAGCTCTTTTCATTTTGATACAGGAGGAAGAGTGCCCTGGTTTCCAACATGACATTTTTGGATTATTATTATTGAATATTTCCCTGCACACCTTCTGATATTTGTGTTGCTGTGGGTCCTGTTGGCAGATCACTATGTAAATGTTCTTGAATGATTGAAGACACTGGTTTTACTGCATTTTGTATTTTACTTAATGGACGTAAGCAAACTACTGGAAAGGATAGCGGAGAACTAACAATTTATGACCATTGCGGAAGACTTTCTCTGTCATTGCATACAACACTGTGTAGCACACTTAAAGGGATGTGCGATTACTATTGATCACCACCAATCCCCCTCTTAGGACTTTCAAAAAGCAAGTTACTTGTGAAGAAAACAGTTTCTCTTATCACATTTCAGGAGAAAGGAACCGTTTGAAAGTTTGTGTGTTGCTAGCAGATCACTTCTAACGAATTCTAACAGGAAGCTATTACCACTTTCTCAAAAACCACATTTTTGAATGTCCTCAGAGAGGCGTTGATGCTTGATTGGCCTGATCAATAGCATAACAGCATTTAAACTTTAATGTGTTTCTTGCAGAAAATCAAAACAATCCAAACTGTATCATCCATAATATATGCTGGTACATACATCATATCCTCCCTATATACCTATTATGTTATTTTGTTTTGTTGTAATGAGGTATTACACATGCCGTGAACTCAGAATTGAGGAGCTTTGCCAAGTTGATACTTAATATATTTTGGTTCCATTGAGATCCATGAAATTATGGCAGACTTTTCCCAACTTCCATTCAAAGGAAAGTAGAAAACAGACAGAAGTGGTTAAAGGCCCAAGTTATAAGGAAGATTCTATAATGAAATTTGTACATATAATTAGTCTATATTGTAAAATGTATAATAAGAAATTGCATATTTTATATAGAATTGGTCAATATATGCATGCAGTTACATAAATTCATATGAAAAATATTCCCATTTTTTATTTCAATATGGAAATAATTTTCTAGAGGCTTCGGTGACCCTCTTCACAAAGCCGATATATATTTTCCAAGTTAAAGTTCGTACTAGACTCAAGCACTTCAGTGTACATTGTAGCTTATATAGTGACGGTTCAATGGTATAACTTTGTTTGCACACATTTTGGCTGAACGTAGAGAGACTGAATACCATGAAAGCTTCTACAACATTTATGAGGACCATAAAGTTAAATCCCGAACATTCGCGAAGTCACGAGACAGTTCTTCAAAACAGCAGTGGTTGAAAATTGCAGCTTTGTGTGACTGTGTAGTTATTTCATCACCAAAGGGCTTTAATGAGACTTAAATATCTGAAGTGAGGGCTTTTGGTGAGGCTTGAGCATTAGGACAGAAATGCCCCAACAGAGAAGTACTGTATACCTCTTAATGTGCCACTGAGAAATGTGTACTTGTACATAGTGTATAGTGAAAGATATTATTTGCATGGTTTAAACATTTGAATGCTACTGACAGAAATGGGCGAATGCCTCTAAGACAGGGAAACATGCTGTAACCGTTTTGCAGTAAGAGAGAAATAGCACTCCGTTCAATCATAACTTTTTGGACTTCAGAATAAAATAGCAATGCTCATTTTAATGGATGATGATTATAAATCAGTAAAAGCTTTGAAACTGACTATCAACAGCTGTTTTTCAGAGGCTCACAAGAGAAAAGAAATCGTCACCAATTCAGAAAACCAGGGACAATACTAATGCTACTCCACTGTTGATGCTGTTCGTTTCATCAGTATCTGAAAAGGTGACATTTTCTCTGCTTTCCCCAGTGACATTGAAATTCAGCAAATATATCATAAAGAGCTTACATTTGGCATTGAAGTAAGACTAAATGTCCTTTCAGCTTGTTTCGCTCTGCAGGTAGAACAGTTCAGCAGTAGGATAGTTTTGCTACAGTAATGTCGTGATGCAATAAAAGCACATACCATGCAGTTAGATACCCTTATAGTGGATTGGAAGCTGTTGAGAATTGTTTTCCGGGGTTTTGGATTATAGGCCAAGTAGATTTCCTCTTTAATATTCCTGCGATGTTTATCAAATGATATTTTTGTAGTCCACATTAGTTGAAAGTAATCTCAGTCTCTGGATAAAACAGAAGCAAGTCGATTTGATGCTATATTTGTCAAAGTGCAGTAGGACTTGTCTAAGTACAGTGCATAGATATAAGTACAGAAAGGTCTTGATTCGTTGTGAACCATAGCTCAGAATTTATCATGAATTATAATGGTGTACTTGGGGAATCTGAATTAGGTTAGTTCTACATATGACATTCTTTGTCGCAAGAACCCCCAATAGTGATCCACATTTTGAGATATTAGTGATTTGCAGTTGGTGGCACTGCACAAGGCTCCTGAATAGCTTAGCAATAGTTATCATTGTGTGGTGTACCTGAAGAAAAATGACAGACGTTTTATCGCACATTAATCACCTGCTTTTAAATTATAATTGCTCATAAATTTAGAATTAGTAAAAAAAATCTCAGTACTGTATCACTCTTGACTCTTGAGCTGAGGAAAATCAGAGTCTGGGTGCGGTGTCGTTCCGCTCCGGCTTCAACTGCATTGAGGGAGACATTTGACATGTCAAACATGCTTTTATTCCATATGCTAAGAGTGAAAAATCTCTGGTGCTAATACAGTAAATTGTTTTCTTACTTATGTAGAGCACACTTAGGGGTTATTTGAAATGCACCTTGGGTCTGACATGGAAAACATGCCAAATCATTTTGCTTCTTCCCTGAAAAGAGAAAATGAACAAAACATCCCAATAGATGGTGCAGTGTACTTTATTGAGCCCTAACAAATTACACTTTAATAGGCTGTATGGTGATATATATTTGAATCATATCGTGATATTTCTGTAAATAAATAGATATTATCGGTATATTGACTGGTGGTCACAACCCACATAGTGCTCACAATATTATCATGACATTTTGGCCATGATACAGTAAGGGATTTAAGTACTGTGATTTCATATTGCGATGCATTGCAATTTACTACTGTTTTTTTTAAACTGCAACAATAGCTGAAATAATATCTTACAGGCTAATAAAATGTCAAGATAAATTGTACTTATGAGTAAAAACCCATGAATCAATTACGAGATGACAGTTCAGACTTTCCACCACCTTTTCAGGGGGCATTTTTTCATTTTCAAGAACAGACGATATCGTAGGCGTGTCTCTTTGTAAAGCCCTCTGGCTGGCTGCTCTACCAGGAACTATAGACTAATACATGACAATGGTGCCCCCGTAACAAAAAAATAGGAAAACAACTTCAGTAATACCACATTTTAATTAAAGGCCACAGTAGGAGGACACATTGAGGCAGAAAATCTTCATCATAAACATGATACATCGCCAAATTCATTTTAAATTAATTTGAAATATCATTATGTGATCTTTCTTGAAATGCGAAAACACTACAAGCATCAGTGCATCAATACTGCATCATGTAATGCAATATTATACTGTATCAACGTTTGCCCCATCCAAAATATTGACAAAATATTGACATGTCCAAACTTGAGTGTATAAAGAGGCATTAGAGATTTCAGATGCACATCAAACAAGTTTTGTCACACACTGTAAATAATATTTCAAATAAGCATACCTTGTCATATCTATTTTTTGTATGAGAAAATATGATGCACACAAAATATATTGAAGACTGAGTGGAAACTGAGTAGTGTAGGGTCTGCTTCAGTGACACATTATAACATGTAACAGACCAATGTCTATATGTGAGTGATGGAAATCTAAATGCTAGAAATTAGTTTCAGAATTTAATATTATAGATCCAAGAAACATAGAATATATATATATCTATATATATAATGTTATGAAACCAAAATGGTTACATGAGTATCTATATTTGGGGACAGTAATTGTTTTCCAGAATGTATAAGTCTATGTTCTATTATTTTTATAACCATTTGTTGCTTTATACTGTAGCAATGCAGAATCTCACACAAAGTGAAATATGAAGTCTGTCTGAAGCTAAACCTTTCAGCTCACTACAAAACAAGACAAAAGAGATAACCAAAAACGGTGCACCACAACGGTTGCAACTACACTGTATATCTCCCTGGTTTACTAAACAGACAGAGAGAGATATTGGGTTATGGCAAAGACTTTTGATAGCAACGTCCAACAGACTGAGTCAGAGGTCATTTTTATTCTAGAGGTATTTGTGGGTCATGATCATACCACATTGAGTACTAGTTCTTCTGGAGTCTGCTATTTGGGGTATCTTATTTTGAAGTCAAACTCCAGGATGACCTCTGCAGTCATTTCATCTTGTCATTGCCCCGCTCTCTCTTCAAACCCTGTATCGTTTATTGTCTTCGAGCGACGCAGAGAGCAGTGAGGCTTATTTTCCACTAGGGTGCTCCCTTGCAATCTGTATGGCAGCAGAGCACATAACTATAAATGTAATCTATACTCATCTAGTCCACAGACTGTGCAAGTAGAAATGTTTTACAGCGTATATATGTATGTAACAGACAGTGCTTCGTGATGCTGCTTTGAACTGACTTTAGGGGGGATCCAAACACTTTCTTTTCTCAGAAGCATGTGCAAGTAAATGTGATTCAAATCTAGCCACATTGCTCAAAAGTTTTGGTGGATGAGCATTGCAGCAGCTGCTCCAGATATTAGCGAACGTCTCTGGACCTCTTCAGTGCTGCACATTGCCATTACACCCAATACATTCTGACAACTGGTGCTATTTTAAATACATCTGTGGTGCTTTTTTTTGTTAATTATCTCCTAGCTTCGGACAAAAATGTAGCTACACAATCCTGTACTGTACTGTAGGTTGACGTTTGGCCTGTAAGAGTTATATTAGGATAACAAATGATTCCATTAAGGAGGTTTGGTTATTTGGCTCATTATTTGGACTGGTTTCGTCAGTCAAAGTGCAATTTGTGGTCAAATGTATTTGGTCATGGATGTGTGTAAGAGGTTTGTTTTCAATCTGCTGATGCTTCAGGGAATAAACAGATAGGACTATAACATTCTGAGTGTCAAATTTTAAAGTAAGGGAATTTAATAGGGCATAGATTGAAAACACATTTCATCATGATTTTATGTTCACAACTTTCCAATTGATTTTGGTCTAAATCCTATACGATCCAAAGTCTAATGTATTGGTGGCAGTAAATATATGGTTGAACGTTAATAGCATATGCACATGATTGCGTTTGGTGCTGAGCCAGGGTGAAAACATGTTATCCATTACGGCTCGCTGTGAGTTGTGATGCCCCTAAAGCTGTTTGTCTATGAGACAACATAAATCCTATCTGGGGTCTTTGTCACGTCAAACAAACATTGAATCAACCTGCAGGCACCTGTGTAAGCGTTTATTTAAAAAGCAATAACATCGACTGGAAGACAGATTGATTCTTTTTATACGTGCAACTCACACTACACCACATCCCATCAGTAGATGGAGGTTGTTGCTTATGTACCAGTATGCAGTGTCACTATGTTTGTTTGAACGGGCGAAGATCCCAGAAGGCATCAAAACATCTCGCAAAAATGTTTTTGGGCAGCGCTGCTTACACTCAACGGCAGTAACATCTGTACTTCTGGGAGCCTCTGTATATCTGAGAGTTTCATGTTCATGTTTTCAGCAATCGTTTTTTTTTTCTTCTCCCAGAATCACACTAAATGCAATACAAGTGTAGAAAAAAAAATTCTGATTTCATTGTCAGCCTAATTGTTTGGTCTTCCTGAGATGTTTTGGAGTGGTTTGAGTTACAGACTAATTTTAATGGGCTTTGTTACTATATAACCCAATAACAATGTGTTCACTGTTAGTTACAGACGTAGACAACTCAGTACCTCAGAATTTCTCTTCATGGAAATCTTTAACCCAGATATGTATCTAACCAGTTTTTACGTTCACCATCTCTGAGAAGTCAGTGCTCATGATCGTCATGCTTTTTGTATTTGTTGGCACAGACACTAACAAGAATGTATGGCTACTGTAATTCCTGCTCACCCCCACTCTTCCTGAAAATTGAAGCTTTTAAAGCAACTAAATTGAACTGTCAGTTTTTGTATTTCAAATGTCTTGGTATGCTTGTTGTAGATGTATATTCATAATGGTGTATATTACATCATTTTTATTTATTAAAATGTTTAAATTTTCTAAGATGATTTTTCATGTTATTCAGCAAAACGGTCGTGTCATTTGATGCACTTCAGAGTTCATGCTAGGATTATTCCCTACTGGCCATTACTACTATTATTTTCCCCAAGCTGGATGTTGCCTCCAGAGGGCGTACAAGTGCAGATTGGAATACTTTAAAAAACAGTGTCAGTCAAACAGCTGAAAACAGTCCACCACGTCTCAAACTGGATCCCAGTCCACTAGTTGGTAATCTGCAACCACTATATGGAATATGGCATACTGCATAAATGGCTCCTAATATATGGTAGGATCCTCATCTAAGTCTTAACAGAATAACACTGATTTAACCAATGACACACACAAAAGTACTTTTACATAACTTTTGAACAATATGTTCAATAAAGACAACAGTTTGGATTGGATAGTATTGGAAGTATGTGAACCATGAGATTTAGCACTTGGTGAACCTCCTTTAGCAGCAATGACCTCAACCAGACAGATGTACACTCAAGCAGAGTCCCTGCAGAGAAGACCGAAGACTTTGGTGGGACAGCAGGGCGATGTAGTGAGTAGAAAGACCCCCCTTTAACTGGCCCCCAGTGTCGGCAAACATCCACCTGTCGAAGTGTCCTTGAGCGAGACACTGAAGCCCTGTAGCTGACCCTGACCTTCGACCTCCCTGTGGAGGGGGCAAGGGAGTATAAAAAAAATTACTTTCAGTGATAAGGGACCTGTGAAGGGTCCTATGTAGGGAACATAAGACATGTCAACAAGTTATTGTAACTTGAGCAGGTAAATGCACTTTCTCCACTTCTATACGATTCAAAACACCAGCATTTGTATTTGTGGTACCAAGGGCCAATCCCTGGGCAAATCTTCCTCCAAAATACCCTTCAGGGAGTAGGGTACTGGGTGGATCCCTACTGGTTGGAGATTACCTCTATTCTATTACCTGTCGTCATCACAAAGCCTCCATCCACACTCTTTCCTTGTCACTTAGCATTTAAAATGTAGTCCGTCTTTCCTCAACCAAGAAGTATGACAAAATATGAGTGAACAGACGCACCCAGAATGTCCTGCAGGTTTTTTGATTTGGGGCCATAAATAAAAATCTACTTGGATTTCATCTTCAAAATACCTATAAGGCAATATTTCAAACTGCTTCTTGAGAAGTATGATTTTGGACACAGAAGGAAATATTACCTGGATCTACATTTCCTCGTTTGTAGTGTTAGAAGAGCATTTTTTAAATTTTCAGTTCTAAAAATGAAAGTGAGAAAGTGGTCCTGACTACAGGTCCCAAGCCCAGACAATTTTGCTGGTTAACCATGCATGAAGTCTATAAAGACATGTGTCCTGCCAAAGACAAGAAAAAGTGTCACACCAAAGTGAAACATCAAGTAAACATTATTTCATAAATGATTAATATCGCTGATTTATTTAGGTACAACTACAACTGAATAAAGCTGCTGAGCTCCAAAATACTGTCTGCATTTTTATCAGAATAGAAACTGGCATAAATAACATGACTCACATCTTTTTCCATCATACAAGCATCAGCCTCCTCAGAACTATATATTTATATATAGTATATATACTATATAGTTTGGCTGTGAATGTCTAAACCATGAGTCTTCAACACTGGTCCTCAGCACCCAGAGTTCTGCTGGTTTTCAGTCTACTGTCTAATCAGGGAATGTTTTACACCTGGTAGGCCAGGTGAATGCAATTAACCACAATTAACTACCTGGTAGAATAGAGCAGTGGTTCTCAATCCAGTTTTAGCTCCAGCTCTACTCAGGCACACCTGAATTAAGGTATCATGAAAATCTGAAGCCTCTTAAGTGGTTCAGGTGTGCCTGAGTAGAGCTGGAGATAAAACCTCCATGACAGGGGGTCCTTGAGGACTGGATTGAGAACCACTCGAATAGAGAAACCAGCAGTGCTGAGTCCTGAGGACTAGGGGTCTACATTTTCCCATTAATTTCCATACACAAGAGGCAAGAGCAATTGGTCTACAGCTTGTTGCCTTATCTGTATCCTCAGTTGCTTCAAAATGCTTCAATATTACATAACAAATATGTCCCAGCTGCAGTTAATCCTGATTCTCTTCTCCTCTAAAGTAAAAAGTGCAGTCAGCTCATCTTCAGTATGCTCTCTTCTCTGTATAACATTGCAGTGCAATAGAATGATCTTCTATGGATCTACTACACATACTACACAATAACCCTAACCTATTAAACCTCTGACAGATGTTCCTCTCTCACCTTCTCTGCTCTGACTCTCTGTATCACCTAAACTGCCTTCACTCTTTTTCCTATTTTTAAATCATGACCCACTCTCCCCAACAATTCTAAATAAATGTTTTGAGCTAAACAGTGTTGATGTTGTTTGTAAAATAAATACTTTTTAACTAGACCCAAATGATGTGTTGCGGTGGAATGTCCAACAACCTGAATCTGTATTTCATCCTCTGGATGATGGAAACTACAGGCAGAGGATTCCTTCACAGGAGACGGGCATGCCGCTCCGAACTCTCGCGAGATCACCCGTAGCTTAGTAACCAACAACAAACTTTCTGTTAGAAAAACCCCGATACGCTGCTTATAACGAAACATAAATCATAGAAGTTGAATGGTTTGATTTAGATAATGGAGGTAAGTCCTCTCGTCAAGTGTTGTGTACGTTTTTCAATAGCGGACACACTTTTGCTAAAATGGTTAACGTGAATGTTGATGTTTTTAAAAGTCTGACAAGTTCCACTCAATACAATAATGTCTCGCGTAACGTTACCTAAAATAAACTTACTTAGCTCAAAGATAAATATTATCGCTTGTATTTCGGCGAACGTTACATTTAATGTCAGACCAGACCACATGGAAACTGCACTGGTAGTTTTGTGTGCTAACTTATTCCCCTGTCTGCTGCCTACAGGGTCAGGCAACTAGCAAAACATGTAGTGGTAAACATTACAATAAGCAGCTAGTGACCTTGCGGGGATGCATGTCTCTAACATCATGTCATTTGACTGCATAGCTTGTCACAGGTCCACACACCACCTACAACCCTATGATAATAAGCACAATCATTTCAGGTGTAATTGATTCCAGCCAAACCTAGACCACATATTGGCTAGAAACTCACTTTTCATCAAGATAGGAGCCAAGTCCTATGATTTAGCTTGTGCCTCTCACATTCTCAGCCATGGCACGTTTTCAGCAACGCTTTGTGACTCCATTTCTCACTTCTCAGGAGCCAGGGCAGAAAGAGGGAGAGGACACGTTTGAGTCCATGGAGAAGTTCCAGGTGGTCCTCACCGAGCTGGCCGGGGACAAGACCTTTGACAGGTTTCGGGGGGAGTACGAGAAGCTCACCATTGCGCTGAAGAAGTCCCACGAGAGCGAGAAGAGGCTCATGTCCAAATGCAGGGATCTGAATGCTGAGATTGTGTCCAACTCCATCAAAGCTGCTACTGCACAGAAGCTGTCCCAGGAAAATCAGACAACAATTAATTCTCTGAAGAAGGTATATTGCCAGAACAGGAGAGGTTACAGCATGGTGTGGCATATTTGTTGTATGGGTAAAGGGCTAGAAATACAAAGCAATGGCATTTAAATTCTGTTTAGTACAGAGAGATTGTTTTGTAGGTGTCCTTTAGTTGATGTATGATCAATCTTTCCTTACAGGCTCCTTAGATTTAATTCAAGATTTTGTAGAAATCTCCTTCTCCTCTACATTTTAGGAGCTAGATAAAGCTTGGGAAATGGTTGGTGCAGCTCACAATAAGGAGGATAAGGACAAGGAGACGATTCTGACTTTAAAAAAAGAAATCACAAACCTAACAAAACTGGTTGATCAAGGGGGCGGCATGTCCATGGGCCAAGAGCACAGGTGAGTTATTGTATCCTCTATCCTCAATTGGGAAGTATTTAATCTAGTATTTAATCACCTTTCCCATAGCTCTCAAGCAGTTACTGTAGATGAGTAAAGGGAGCAACTGTAATGTATTTTTCAGTGTGAACGATCTACTGAAGATGAATGAGGAGCTGACCAAGGAGAGGGATCAGCTGCAGACAACAGTGGAGACTCTGAGAGAGAACCTCACCAAGGCCACCGCCGCCCAGCAGGACATAGAATCCCAGAGAGATAGTGCTGTGCAGAATATTTCTCAGGTAAACGTGTGGAAAACATTCATAGACAGTCAATGGACTACTAATTTAACTATGTGAACTCTTCTCCCAGTCATTGGTAGAGGGCAAGATTGCCATAACCCTGCTCTGGATGGTTGCTATGGTTCTGCTGTTGCTACAGTTACACATCATATCATTTTTGCAACTGCAACTACAACTTTGTTTTTACCTTGCAAAAGATATAGATACAAAATAAAGCCACTGGGCTTCTTGCTAAATGAACTGTGGAAATCATTAAGGGAAATGTTACCTTGTATATGACAAAGTGCTGAACACTGGCAGAGATACAGGATACTTTACTCTGAAGAGAGTAAAGTGAGAAAGCTAGAAAGGCCCAGCAGGATTCAGCTCTATCAGCCCTCAGTGGCATGTGTAGCTCCAGAAGTGGGGGCCCAGCGGCTACTCCAGCTCTGGGTAGGTTGCCAACCTGTGGCTGTTTGGTGTCTCCAAACCCAGCTCCAGCAGGAGCTCCAGGTCCGTCAGAACGAGATCTCCCGGGAGATGCGGCGGAAGGAGAAGCTGGAGAAGGAGGTGAAGCAACTGCACACCGACATGGAGGCCAGGACGGCAGACATCAAAGCCCTGATGCTGCAGGGCCAACGGGCCAAAGAGGAGCAGCAGAGACTGGAGCAGCAGCTGAAGGAGCTGAAGGTGAACAGTGGAGAGGGACAAGGGCACAC
>CABFOQ010019211.1:36278-54914 GCA_900660455.1 Gephyroberyx darwinii
GGGGGGGGGGTGACAGGGAAAAGAGGAAGGGAGGGATACAACGGGAATGAGGTGGAGGAGGATGAACAAAGGACACTGTCAAAATGGAATAGGTAAAGGAGGAGAGGGAGAAGAAGGTGGGCAGGAGACGATGGAGGGAGTGATAGAGAATGAGGTGGAGAATGGAGGTGGTTTCAGTATTCAGAATAGCAGGGTAGGATTCAAAGAAAGAGAGGGCAAGATGGGGTGAGGTAGAGATTAAGAGTTAGGAATGAGCCTTCCCTTGAACTTCCACCTCCCAAATCCACGGTGGAATTCATTTATATCAAAAACCTATCGTTCCTCATATTTTTGGGTTACTTCTGCAGCAAGATGCTTTGCTAACATAACCTTTCAGAGACTACAGTCAGTCCCCAGCCACTTCAATAAATATTCAATGAGCCTGAATTATGAATGGATTTATCCTACATAAAAAGGTAGGAATATTGTATAAGCTGAAAATATTTTAATATGTTGGTTGTTGGAAATCTAGTGGTATGTGAGGATAGTGTGATTGAGTTGTCCTTGTCGCAGGCGAGAGCTCTTCTACATGCAGAGGGAGCTGCTGAGAGAGAGGACAAGGTACCGTGCCCTTGAGGAACACCTGGCGAAACCCATCAATGTTCACCGTTGGAGAAGGCTGGAGGTGAAGGGCCTGTGTGTGGGTGTGAATGTGTGGGTTTGGTCAAATAATGTGGGGAGCGTTGTATAGACATAACAGAGACAAATCCCATAACAGGAATGTCAAAGGTTGCCTGTAACAGCTAACTTGTATTGTTGAAGTGTCCTTTAGCAAGACACTGAACTCTCACCTACTCGTTGTCATTGTGAGTGTCACTGTACGTCATTGTGTCAGCTCAAGTGACTAAAATGTCATTGTAAAGCAAAGGGGTACTGCACATGTCAGCAAGTATACGTGATCTGTTATATTTGTTCTCTCCGGCTGCCTTACAGCAACGTGAACATTCCCATTACCTAGTCCCCTTGAAAGATACACCAACACAACTCGCACACGTTCAACAGAGTACGCCTGAATTATGCCGAGAGAATTATGCACCTCTGTCCGTGGCGGCCATTAACACTGTAACTCTTCCCCATAGGCCAGTGACCCTAGCAAATACGAGCTCATCCAGAGGATTCAGTCCTTACAGAAACGCCTGATCGCCAAGAACCAAGAGGTGGTGGAGAAAGAGCTCTTACTGCAGGTACACATTTGTGCGGAAACACACACACACACACACACACACACACACACACACATACTGTAATGAAATGCCTTCGGGAGAGGGGAGAGATTTGTTCTCTACTTTATACACACCACTGCTCTTCAGTGCTGTGTTGTTCTTACATGTGATGTTTTGTTTACATATGTGTTTGACTAAGTATCGGTTTAGTTTGCCTCTTCTGCTTTGGCAGCCTTGTTTGCCACGGATGGTAGCAGGAAAATGTGCTAGAGACAAATAATTGTAGAAGCAGAGTCTTTTATATATAGAGGCTTCGTCTGCAGCTTGATATCACTGCTGTCACATGAAAGCCTGTATGAAAAGCCATACCTTCCAAAAGTCAACTTTTGGGGATTTTAGAAGCAATTCATTCATTTTCACATTGATGACTGTGCATTTCTGAAATTTGAATCAGTGATTTTGAGTGGATTTCAGGGGCCCTAGGGTGATAAAACCTGCTCTACATAAAGCACTGTG
Source organism: Gephyroberyx darwinii (assembly GCA_900660455.1). Classification (NCBI taxonomy): domain Eukaryota; kingdom Metazoa; phylum Chordata; class Actinopteri; order Trachichthyiformes; family Trachichthyidae; genus Gephyroberyx; species Gephyroberyx darwinii. Next base: position 37,997 of record CABFOQ010019211.1, read on the forward strand.
TATACCTTCTGTTCAAGTTAATTCAAGTGCCAAAAATCACAAAAATTGAGTATTTGTGTGTTTTTGCAAGCACCACCTATAATCCCAGACCAGTTAGGATACAAGGTTTGACTCATTCAGTATGTAGGCTCATTAACTCTAACTCTTTCTTTCCCTTGCTCTCTCTCTCTCTCTCCAAGGAGAAAGAGAAACTGTATGTCGAACTGAAGCACATTCTGGCTCGGCAGCCGGGTCCGGAGGCAGCTGAGCAACTCCAGCAGTGCCAGTGGACGATCCGAGAGAGGACCAAAAAGCTCAAGGTCCTTTCATCTCTGTGTCTTCTGGTCCTTTCATCCCTCCTTTTTTTCTTGCCAGTTAAAGCATCTCTCTCTCATCTCACACATGCAGATGAAAAGGTTTTTTTTTCCTGTGACGCCTTATGGGCCAAGGCCTTTCTTTTTCAGTGAGAGGAGGGCAGTGAGCGGAGCGAGCTCTGCCCAGACAGATTAGAACTAGAATAGCAGGACAGGTGAAGCTAGGCTGCACATTGTGCTCCAACAGCATCCCAGGCCTTATCTTTTTAATGTTGTTGCTGGCTAGCTAAGACTAAGGAGTATAACATAGATCTGCAGAATGCATAGTATACATGTAAATAAACAGATATGAGTTTTCAGTTGAATGCAAGTAGTCTTCCAGAGTGTATGCAGAATTTGCCAACTGTGTTTTCAGGCACGATATCTGTCTGCCTCTCTGTACTTTTTCCATGACAAACTGACGTTTCTTTCTGGCTCCACAGGCGACAATAGCAGAGCTGAGAATGTACGTCTCGAAGACTAAGGAGTACAAGAGTGAGAATGAAAGGTTGGCCAACGAGCTAGCGAACATCAAGAAGAAATACCTTAGTCAGAAACAGCAAAACAGGTGAGATTATTCTGCTGGGTCAACCACCTGGGGGACTTGACTGTGTCTGTGACAGGCTCTCTCCCCTTTCTGTTGTCGTTTCTGAATGTCCAACAGGGTGGGGTGGGAGTGTTTGGGCACTGGCACTAGAGTTACAAATGGATGGCTCAGGCTTTGGCATATCGCAGTGTAGTCTTCTTTCCAAACACACAGGCCAGTTGCCCTGTGCCAATTTCCTCCACTGCACGCCTCACTTCCAAACTACAGTGGCCTGTTGTCCTCTTTGCTTATCATCTGTGCTGCAGCCCTTGACTGCTGGATCTCCAACCAGTCCGCCAGATTGTGAGTGAGTCAGTCAGTCAGCTGTTTGTCCATGTCTCCCCTGGAATGAATGACAGGAAGGCATTTGCCTGCTGGGTGAGGTGCTGTCATCACAAACCAATGCTAATGACTCACAGAGGTTCAGGATGTGTCCACTCATGTCGTTCTGTTTCCACCATTAATCTCCCCTGAGAGAACGTTGTCTCATGGAATATTTGATCTGTTTGCACACGGGCTGCAGGAGGTTCAGTACATTTTGAGATATTCAGTAAACAGCCAGTTGTTGTTAATTGTTAATGATGTATTGTTGTATGTGATTGATAAAATGTGATTTTAAAAGGCATTCAAAGGGTTCTGCTGTAGCTAATGAACAGAGTCAGCAGATTGTTTCACACTATGTATCATTTGCTCAAAAGTGAAGCAATGAAACTCTTTTTTTACTTAATCAAAGATGTGATCTTTGCCGATACCATTTTATTCATTGAGATAACCTTCTGCACAGTGCTGTTCATGTAAATCTTAAGGAAGAAACGATTAGCTTAATCTCATTTGCCATATCCTTGTTTTCACATTTAGCGTGTATGATGTTTTCAGAGCAACTCCACAGCAAGGACAGTAGCAAATCCAGTGCACGCACACAATTCGTAAACCAATTCACTACTCAATGGTTGGAGGATCACTAAATGTATCACAGCTTTCCAACCTACAGAGAAACACTGAAGCCATGGGTGCTTTTTAAACAACCCAACCCAACATGACTTGACTTGATCATGACTGAAAAATGAGGCTTCTATGATGTGTCATTTTGAATTTCACCAAACAATACTTTGAAAGTCATTGGAAACTCCTTGAATTTGATTGTAGATCCAACATGGCCATGTATTTTTGGTGTGTTAGGGTTAGTTTCCCTGGTTGCTCAACTCTATAAGAAATGAATGGACTTCTGGTGAATTGTTGTGTGAATGCCGTGTGATAGCTCTTCCTCATCTGATTTCCTGGAGCTCTTTGTGTCTCCCCAGCGAGCAGAGGAGCAAGGCCAAGGTGGAGCAGCTGATGACCCTGCCTCAGCTCAGCAACAAACCACACTTCACTGGAGGAGGCTTCAGGATCAACAAACCCACCCTAACATAAGCACCATCATATGAGCACCATTTATGTGACCCAAAAACAATAAAAGTCTGTTATTATGATGTAATCTGACATTATTTGCTATTATTTAATAAAGAGAGGAAACGAGGAACTAATGTTTGGGGTTTCTTATGTCCTTAAGATCCTTAAAATAAGAGACTTGCCACAGATTATTGCAGTTTGAGGTGTTTTCATGAAATGAGCCAGCTTTGTCATCGTCAAATTGAGATATTGAGATATTTCCAGCACAGCTACAATGGAGTTTAATAGGAGAAAACATTCCATTGTAATGCTAATACACCTTAAATGTATGTTCCATTGTGTGCATTAGATGGCATGATCAGTAAAGTAAGTAAAGTCTTTATCTCATTTTCCAATTAAGTTTAAAATTGTGGAAACTGGACAGTAAATCCACATCAGCCCTTTATCCAATCAGAGGACAAAGCTGTGGTATTTCACCAGAGCTGCCAAGCCCCTCCTCCTAACCCTCTTACCTAATGACTCCCTGAACACCTAACACAGTACAGTATACTATCATACTCAACAGCCTTCAATACCGAAGCTTAAGCCAATGGTTATGAGCTTTAATCATCACAGCAAAGACTTGGTGTCAGTTTTACAATGAATAACACTCAATAACTAGAACTCTTAAACCAAATCAATTCTTTTGAATTTGTTCTTACCAAATCAGGCCTACATCCCAACAAGCTAACAGTCTCAGTCTCCTCAATACAGCTCAAGATGTAGCCACAGTGTGGAATGCATTGCTTAGTTATGGATGCCATTCTGCTCTATATGCTGACAGACTGACAGTGAGTCAGAGTAACATTGGACAAGAGACACGGTGGTGTCTACCAGTAGGGGGCATTATAGCTACCTAGTTCTTTCTTCATTGGTTTTTCATTGGTTCTCCATAATGTCTCAGGTTTGCAGTTTTGCTTGGAAAGTGATAGGAGTGTAATCTGGATCACTCCTTTTTTTTCACTCCTTTCTGCCAAACTGGTCAAATGGGATTTGTGAGGGGAGAATACAGTGTCAGACCCCAAACCGGTTAAACTGCCAACTTGGTCCCCCTCAATGTGTGACTGAAAGACTACTCCACACATTTTATAGGTTATGAGAAGATTCAGGACCTTGGACAGCGTCTCTCTCGCTCTCTCTCTCTCTCTATCTCCAGCTCTTTCCTTCAGTGTCCTGGGACATTAACATTGTTAAGAGGAATTTTCCCAACAACCAGACGGACAGTAGAGGCACCAGTAACGACCTAAGAGACCACTTATCCCTGGGTGTGTGGGTGACCATAGCCACTCGTAGCCTACAAAATGCCAAGGCGGAGATACCTGAATTACAGCTGGGTAGGCACACTGGTCAGACACAGTGGCTAAGCACCCTGAAACCACACAGTCCTCTGAAGAAACGTCCAAATGGAGCAGGGAACAAGTCTAAATGTTTTCCAATACATATCAATGTGCATTGGCGCCCCCTATTGGCCGTACACCACTGATACAGGTTCAAGTCTCAGTCCTTTGGTAAAGGTGACATGAGAGCACCCAGGGGGTCAGGAGTTAAAGGTCCATTGTCTGGTTCATTTGGGAATCATTTGGGAATAAACAGCTAAACTCTGTATGGATCCACAAAATGTATTGCCCATTCATTGTCTGTGGTGCAGCCTATTGACATGTTTTACCTTCCATCACCACTAGATGTCAGTAAGGGACAAGCCTCGTTATACAGATTGACTAGCTCAATAAAGAAAAAATAGACGTCACCTATACTGTATTTTATAATGCGTTGAGATATTTCCAGTGTATAAAATGTATTTTGAATCAATGTCATCTACATGTACAAATAATGTTTTGGGGCATTTTTTTGTATATTTTGAAAAATATATTTAAATATATTCTGATGTTTGTGTGTAATGTTTTTTTTCCAGTATGGGATACCCCACTTTTTCACTAAGATCCCATCCACAGAACGGTCTGCGGTTATTAAGCTGCTCCAGACTTCTTCTTCTTCTTCCTCTCTGTAACTAGTCGACTCATTTCCTCGCCATGGCAATTATAACCAAGGCAACCAGCATCAGTGCAATGCTGTGCTGTTGTGGGCCACGTTGCCTTGGTAACGGGAGGCCTCCGTTGGGCGAAATCTCTTTTCTTCCACCCCCCACCCCTTTCTTTCTGTTTTGGTCCTGTGTCCAAATGGCGGACTTCACACTGGTGAGGAAGCCCGCATGAATTAAAATAAAAACGTGTATCCAATGTAAGTATGTGTGTTAGTATTTATTTTTTATTGGATACACATAACTAAATAGTATCAAATAAACAATATGTCACATGTGTGGCTTTTACAGTATAGGACATATCTTCTTCAGCATGTGCTGTCTTTGATGCCTTACGCTGAACAGTCTTCTACCAAGCAGGTACAGGGCGCAGCATCTCCTGGGTAATAACGTCATCTCTGCTATTCCGTCTGCAGCTTCCCTCACTGTCTTTCTCTGCTGTATCCATCTGCCAGCCTCTAATATTATTCTCTCTATTTTGGGAGGCAGAAAAAAAAGGACCAAAATCATTTTTTCCCCCTGAAATTGGTCATTTTTCAAGTCTGCGTTTACCCCCCAGGTAGAAAAATATTCCACCTCCTGTATTAATGTTCACGGTAACAAACGGTCTGCAAGAAAATGTGCCTCTGAGTCCTGAATACACACCTTGTCCCCACTATGTTACTACAGAAATGACATCCCACCTTGTAACGTGGCCATAAATCACCAGTGAAACATGTGGTGACGGTGCTTAATTCCCTCAGATTGACAGACTGGCAATGATTTAATCTGCCAAATCTGCTCATGCCTGACCGTCGCCTGGCCCGGGCCTCAAAGACGGGCCGTGTTCTAATATTACCCAGTACGAGTGAACTCTGGGTGTGATAATAACATGTGAACTATCACGTGAGCACGCACGTTTCTGTTCCTACACCGGAGGCTTTCAGACAGGCGGTCTGATCCCCAACCAGATTAGAGCCAGGGATTAAGGAGATGTTGGATGGAGGATCTAGCGTTTCTGATTAGCATTTATTTTTAGCTTTTTTTTTTTATTTTTTTTTTTAAATCTAATAATATATTTCTTACATTCTTACGTCTTTGAATTAAATTTAAATTGAACGTTTAGGAGGAGGCTCCTACATTTAACTACTTTTCTTTATTTTTGTTGCAGTTAGAATTAGGACCACATTTTGCCCTCCTCTACTTTATTTTCATGATTTATCATCCCTCCTCTGAAAGACAACAAAGACTGAAAGACTGAAAATCCTCGACATGGTACCCCAACCTCTAGTCTCCAGCTGAGAATATGGTAGGTAGGATTTCATGTCTAGTTACAAGGCAGGTGGACACAAAGGCAATGTGGGACCCTGGTGGAGAAACTTCTCCCTCCCCCAGACTACCTCCCCCCTCCTCCTCCTCCTCCTCATGAATATTGGGGGATTAAGGCATGCAGGGAGGGAGGAGGCGTGGACAAAGAGAGAAAGAGAGAGGAGAGAGAGGAAAGAGAGGAGGAGGAGGAGGAGGGCGGGTGCTGATAGCGTCACAGGCCTGGCAATGCGCAGGCTCTGTGTGAACTGGCTGCCTTTTGATTGGAAAACAACGGGCTGTGGGAGGACTGATAAGGGTGGCTGTGGGCTAAGGGTGAGGGAAGGGATACAGACCAAAGCTCACACCACGCTCTCATCTCTCTCTCTCTCTCTCTCTCTGGTATCCTGTTGTTGTTTTTCCTCCTCTTTCACACTGGAATGAATGCAACTGCTGCTCATCAGCGGGTTTTGCAGTGGATGGCGGCTCAGGCGCAGATCTGCCTCGTCTAAGAAGGTCCCGTCCAGACACCAAGCCCTAACATCATCGACGGCAGGTAATCTTATCTTTCTACTGTATGTGTCCGTCATCCTGTGCCACGCGTGCTCCTGACCTCCTCCGATATCCTTGTTTTGCATCGTCCCCCCTCCATCCCTGCCTTGTAACCATGGTTTCCTCCATCTCTCCTTCCCCTATCCTCGTTGCTCCCTTTTCTCTCCCTCCCCCACAGTCTTTTTTTTTTCTGCCTATGATGAGCTGCTGACATACACTTGATTTCCATTTCTACCACTGCGGTCTGGATATCGATTCGAAGCGGGAATCCATTTCACTTACATCCATATGGGTGGAAAATACAGATGATTTGACATTTGTAATACAAATGTAGTTAAACTCCTGCTTGGTTGCAGCTGAGCCGAATCCATGTTTGATCATCAATCATGGCCCTTGGGTGCTGATAATCGTATTGTCTTGCAGCCAGTGGCAGCAATAGATGTAAAGCATATTCCCGTTTCCAGTGAGAGGCTATTCCAGACACACATGCACACAAATACGGATATTAACAACAGTGGGCATGTGTTGGCATTGTTCCAGATATGAACATCATGTATTGAGGACAAATATTAAAACATACTTTCATAATTGTTATTGAATTTGGTGGTGGTTTGGCGCTTCCCTCCCAAGGTAAAATGGGGTCAGTGATTTGGGCCCATTGCATAAATGACCTTTGTGATTGGCTGTTTTTTTTTTTTTTTTTGGTGCCTGCATCCTCGTGGATGTTTGACTTCCAGCAGAGGAAACAAACCCGGGGGCCACTGGTCTCTGTGAAGGTCACACAGACACACACATACACACAAATGCTGACATGCATCCCCAAACACACACATAAATACTGTCCAGTGCATCATGCAGACATTTAGTACCTGCACACCTCAAACACACACACACACACACCTCTACACCATCCTTATTCCCTCCTGCTCTGAGCTTGCTGTTGTGATTTCATCTATATTGTCCACCTCCACTTGCTCAACTGGCCTGGCAGTAAACAGAATAGCTCCAGTACTGGACTGAAAGAGCTCTGTCAGGGAATTGAACACGTGATTTACTCCCTGCCAAATTTTTTCGAGGAACAATGCACCAGTGCCATCTGCAAAGGAACCCTGTGGCAAGGTTAGATTCAACTTCTAATTTCCATGTGTTCATTCATCACTTGAATGGGAGGGGAGGAAAAAAATGGCCTTGGGTCTATTGACAGATGCAAGTTGCCAGTCAGTGTCTCATAATGGAGCCGGGGAGTGATTCATTTCCCCCTGCTTGCGAGGAATGATGCGACTTGGAGTCGTTTTCTCGACCATAGGTGTCGGGTCAATTGGAAATTATGGGATGAGCGTCGATGAGAGGAAGATGTTAAGTGAAAGATGCAGCATATATAGTAATAATAAATTAAAAAAACACCACAGAAGGGGAGAGAGCTTGAAAGAAGAATGAGAGAGAGCGATGGAGAGCGAGAGGGCGAGATGCTGCAAAATAATATCCGGCTTTTTGATGGAGCAGCACTTCCCTGAGTGGCGTGATGGGCGGGAAGAGGCTTGCACAAGCTCCTTTTTAAATGGACTCGTCTGTGCTCACCCACCACGCCAGGCCGCCGTCCAAAGGAAGCATTAAGGATGAAATGTAGGCCTCACTACTGTAATTGCACTGCGTCAGAAAGTGGGACTGAAGCAACAACTTTCCCTCAAAAGTCCTGACTGCAGCGTTGTTTTTCTCTTTTTACTTTTTTGTTGTTTTCTGTTGTCATATTTAGCGTGGATGGACTTTTAGCTCTTGAGGAAAAATATTGTCTTTTATCATTATATTTGTTTATATATGACAGCTGAATTGTGATAATGACCATCAACATCATTTTCTATACATGTCTTGTGAGCTGCTTTCTCTTCGCTTATTCAATTATTCCTGATATGTTTGTGGTGTAACTCGGGGTGTGTTCTCCAAATGGACCAACAGAAAGCACAAAGCAGATCAACGAGGCTACTGTTTGTGCTGGCGACGGACATGTTTGTTTTGTGTTATCGCCACAATTCACAGCAAAATGAGAAAAAACGTAAACGTAGATGCTTTCACTCCCAGTGGCAAATGTATTCAATGCTCTCGAGACCCTTGATGTATTTGCTAGCACTGAAAAACAGCCTCATTTCAGAAATTGAAGGTTATTCTGTTCTTAGCTCTGTGTTCTTATAACTTCATGTTCAGCTCATCAGTGAAATCCCAATAGTGGCACTTAATTAACTGTGGTTTACCAGTATGGCCGACTGGTTCTGGCTCCCCCGTGGGACCTGGTCCCCTTCTGGTGCATCTCTCTCCAGCTCCTCTTTGTCTAGACAGCCTGGTGCCACATGCTTACCGGTGAGGTAGCAAAGGTGTGATTCAGGAGACCCCAGACACATCTTTTAGGGGAATTGGTAAATCTAGCAGATGGGGACAAAGGACAAGATGAGAATGGTGACAGATTTTTGTGCTTAGACTAAGCTGGTCTTTTCCTTCAACACAAACGTTGCAGCTATGGCCATGTCTCACTACAGACATGCTGATGAGTCTTTAAAAGCCATTTAAAAGTCATACCATAATAGAAAGCAGTAAGCTCTATGCATTACATGTTTGATGACCACCTTTCTGTCTTGTGCCCTTTTCTCAAGGGCTTCCACTTCAGTGACCAAGCTGACCGGGGACACCATGGAAGCCCCTCTCGTGTGTTTGGATGAGGAGTTTGAGGACCTCCGGCCCTGCCGGATGGACGACCTGGACCATCCAGCGCTCAGCCATTCCTCTTACTCCACCACTATCACCACCACCTCTGTCCCGCTGGCTCCCATCACCCGCGAGGACTTCTCTGAGCTGGAGAACTTCTCAGAGATGATGAGCTTCAAGTCTATGGAGGACCTGGTCAACGAGTTTGACGAGAAACTCAATGTCTGCTTCCACAACTACAACACCAAGACGGAGGGCCTGGCGCCCATACGCAGCCAGTCACACAACCAAGAGGACGAGGAAAGGCTGCAGGATGAAGAGTGAGTGACCATTTGGCTTTACAGAATACATTTTCAAGACTGTGCAAAGTGTAAACCCGAGGTCTTTCCAGTTCCAACACACGTTCAGTTTTCTAAGAATTAGATTTATTGCGAAATATATTTATCGTAAACTGATACGTTTAGACATTACATTACATCACATTACATTACAGGCATTTAGCAGAAGAATTGCTAAATGTGCATTCAACATAGGTAGACAAGAGAACTACTAGTCACCAGAAATCGTAAGTGCTTTTCCTTCCTAAACAAGCATCTAAGAGCAGAACCAGTGCTAAGGTAAAAGAGCAATAAGTTAGCTACCTACTTTTTATTTAAACAAATAAATGAAGCAAATAAACAAGAGTTAAGACAAATAAGTGGAGACAAACTTGGGGCGGTTGAACACCAGACGAGCTGCAGCTTTCTGAGCAAGCTCCAGTGATCTGATGGCAGACGCCGGGGCACCAGCAAGGAGGGAGTTGCAGTAGTCCAGGCGGGAGATGACAAGAGCCTGGATGAGCACCTGTGCATCCAAAAGCATTTGTTGTGGGTTTTTCAGATACTGAAAACAGGTTTATAGCATTTGCTAGCAATGCTAATGGAAGCCTCTGGGACTAAAAACCCATGCTCTTAAAAATCACGTGCAGTACCTTCCAAACAGCCTACTGGTCTATTGCACTTTACAGAGGGAATTAGCTATGATTTTTCTGAGAGACGTGTTGTTTTGCTCCATTGACTTCCAATGGAACTGTTAACAAATGCTAAGAAGTTCCTCTTTTGTATCTCCAAAAAAGCACCAGTGCTAATGCCTTTTGAACGGCTCTTTTCAGCAGAAGAAGAAAGAATAATCATACTAAAATGCCAAATGGAAATATGTCCGAATGTGAAAGTAGATGATGGTATGGATTCACTCTGCTTTTCATCTCACTCAAGCAGTGGCATGTTGTTTGACGGTGCTATGCTAGCACCAAATCGGGACCAAAACACTAACTCAACAATGATAAAAGACAAAAACACTTCACTCCAATCCACCAGTGACCAGATAGGCCACAGCAACCACAAACACAAACAACCAGTCAGTCGGCCCGTGACCCCACCCAGCCCCGGTCTACAGCCGGGCTGCACGCTGAATTATTCAACGTGTATTTTTGCACGCCTCAGTTGGCTTTGCTGTCCGTCTCGGTCGCTGCCTCTCCGCCAGCGGACAGCCAGCACCGCCTCCATTTGCTAACGGGCTCTGAGGCGGAAACACAGACGTCATCACACTGTGCGAAAAATGACCCCCTCCTTTTGCTAAAAATAGCCCAGCTGTAGGTATAACGGAGAGAGATTTTGGACTGGAATCACACAAACAAACTAACAAACTAACAACCCACGATGACACACTGCTGAAAAAGCCCTCACACACTAATATGTCAGCGCCCACAGATACTCCTTCGCTCGTGCTTTGCAAAGTGACATTAAAGAGAATATGAAATGGCTTGTGAAATCGAAACACAAGGCTTGACCGGTTTGAGAGGGTAATTGAGGGCAGAGGGTGGACGACAGCTTCCTGCTATGTTAATCTGCATGTTGTTACCAAGACATGAGCTCAGTGCCACACACTGAAATAGTTTTTGGCACAGACGGGGGAAGCCAGTATAGATACTGTAGAGCCAACACATATGGCTACTCAACCACCTCTAGCTTTTAGTCCCGTGGACATTGAACCGAGCATTTCTCTGTCTCAGCAACTATTTGCAATACTCCACGCCGTGATTTCACGCTAAGTGGACTTCACACATTGGTGATTTTGCACTGGTAGTCCTACTGACCTCAGGCACAGAATCCAATCAAGGTCATCAATAGAAACATCAACTGAGCTATATTTCTTGAAGTAGATTCTCAATAAGAGTGACGTCAACAGCATTGCAGAAAGCCTAATGTTGTCTTGAGGTGTTTTCTGTGGATGCTGCCATCCATGGCAATGTAAAATGACTGATTTGAAAATTATGAAACTGGACGTCATGGAAATAAGCTCCGATACCGTGTCCAGTTTGACTCTGTGCAATGATAACACTCTCTCAAAGACAATAACTAACATTTACCCATTTATCAAATCGTTGATTACAGATCAGCCTCTCGGTTGGAAACACTCTGTCACCATATTTTGACACAATCCCTGTGGTTGTGTTCATTCCCGTCCGATTAGAAACCCAGATAGTCCGACAAGCTTATTGGAAACTGCAATATGAAATAGGTTGATTCCTCCCTCGGTGGCCGCAGGCCAGTAAACACAGCAGGACAGCTTTGTGACATTGAGTTGCTGTTGGCCAGACGAGACACTTGCACAGGCAAGTGTGTGTGAGTGTTTGTTGGCATACATGAGCATTGCATTGCGTGCCCCCACTGTAGGCATGTCCAGTGAGGTAAGCATTGTGATGAATGGCCCAGTTGTTCCCAGTGTGACTGGGTGTGGGCAGTGCCACTGGGAGCAGGGCATGAGGCCTGAGCCAACCTCCACCCAGGGGGGGAAGAAAAAACACAAAGGGCTGGAGACAAAGGAAGAGCTTTCCTCCAGTTTTATGTCATTCCTCTTCGGACAACCGCTTTTCACCGGCTCCGGTGGACTGCTGGGACGTCAGACACAATGATGTGAGAGGCTTTATCTAAATCTCTTCTCAGGACACCTTGCAAGGAGTAGCGAGCAGTGCGTTTTTCTGTCGTGCATTGTACCTCTCCAGCCTGCAGCTCTTCCTATTGATTGGCGTTATTGACTTGCCTCATTGAAATGTTGATAGAGTTGCAGGCTGCTGAACAGAGGGCCGAGTAAAACCAGGAAACAGCATAACAAACTCTCCTTTAATGCTGTTATATAACTGTATGGCCGAATCTTATCTTCATACACCAGCTAAAAATAGTAGATGGCGCAAATAATATTTTGATGCTTCTATCAAAACTTTAATTCTATCAAAACTTTAATAATTCTTTGTGTGTTCTTTTGCAGTGTGTGGGATGCTCTGACGGACAACTACATCTCCAGCTGGGACAACCCCAACTCAGAGGGACTCAACGGCAACCTTTCTGACCAGGAGGTACATACCGTTCCACCTCCTTGTTTAGTTTTGGGATCTTCCAGTTGGAAACTGTAAAGGCCTGTTGGGGCTTTATATGAATAAGATGTGAATAGTATTTTTTTTTTTTTTGAAGAGGAGAATTTATTTGGTTTAACCAAACTAACTAAGCTTCGCCTATGTTGAGGGGGGAATACTCATAGAATTGACCTGACACATGGTCTAAAATATTTTACTTGTACTTTTCTGTTCTATCTTGATGCAATATACAGTTTCACCCCAGGTAATCACTTGCCTTGAAGTTGCATCATGCATTATGAACGTTTTAACTGGTGTTCATGGCTCCATACCTCTGATATAAGAATGTCATGGAGCATGTCAACAGCATTAGCCATGAGTGGATGACTGATTTTGTGGATGACTGATTTTGTGGACTCCCATAATGTTTATTTCTGCTTTTATGCTCAAATGAGCTTCATTTCATTGGAAGTGCGACCAGTTCTGAACCAGAAAAAATGTGCTCATATCCCCAGAAAACAGTCCACGGTCACTTCCTCCGTGCTTTCATCGATTAGGCAGGTGGGATGTACTTATCTTTTTGCAGCCACTGGCTACAGGCCTTGAATGATTATTAATACATAGTGATCCATCCTACGGGAAAAAATATGATCATCTTTTGAAGAACATTTTACTGTATCAATTATGTGGTGTATGTGTTTATACACATATTCTCCAGGGGTAGGCATTGTAGAGGAGAAATGTCCTCGCAAATCTCAAAGCCCACTGTGATTCAAAACTCTGATTTACTATCTGCATTATAATACCAGATCACTTTGGAGCATCTTGCTTGGAGACCTGTGGGTGGAGGAGATAAGAGCCCATAGAAAGGTTTAGAAAGGGGTTTTATTTGACCAAAGACTAAAAAGTCATCAGGTAACATTTTGGATACTTTTTCTTGAGGGAAGACAAAGACAAAGATGGCAACACCATGCAGTCAAAGCGACAATACATCATCTAATTGTGTCTTTTCACATTGCTTAGCCAATATTTCTGATGGTTGAATGAAAGGGCCGAGTGTGTGATCAATTTTAATGTCCATGTGTCCAAACGGAGGAGCAGGCGGCTTCATTCGTTCCGAGGCTCGGCTGTAACGCTGACACTTTAAGACATGCTTGGCCAACCTTGACTGACCTGCCGTTCAACAGAAGTTCCTCTCTTCCTCCCACCGTCGGCTGTCACACACAGCTGCACAGCAGGCACTTAGCAGTCCAGGCCACGTCTGGGTTGGTCAAGGCCAGCACTCAGACATTTTAACCCCAGAGGGCTGGAATATGCTGTCCATGCACTGAGAAAAGACCTAAAGGCACATAGTGGAGCTAGATTCTGCCTTTGATCTAAGTGGTGAAAATCTCTAACATGGCAATCCAGGAGATTATTTTTTATCATTTTTTTTATTTAGTCTGTATCTTCGCTGCACTGTGACGTCTTTTTCCTTAGAGTGTGAGTTAAAGTTTGAGTTTCTGTAGGTGGCGCTCTTTTCTTTGTCTGTTCAACCACGCTGGCTATCGCTGCTCATGCTAACTACCCAGTTCTTCTTCTGTTTATTACAAACAAACCTCTGTTGCTGCTGCCAGAAACATAAAACGCATCACTTCCTGTGTGCCAGAGGGTTTTTCCCAGGAAAGACCTACCAGACCCTAGTTGGGTGTTTAGAACAGCAAATGTAAAAGCGTTGTCTCCAAAATAGTAAAAGTGTGTGAAAATAAACTGAATGATGTTTTTAATTATTGAGCAATGACATAGCATTACCAAATGAGTTCATTCCTGTAATTATCAATTATTTATGTCTGCCCTGTCCAGAGGCGATTACTAACACTATGAAGCTTCACCTCTAGCACTTATGAACTCATGGTTCATTCATTGGTTATCCTGTTTCGCCTCACATTCTGCAGATCCACGAAAAAGAGGAAGAGGAGATGAATGAGAAGAACGACAACGCCAACTGCATGAACGAAGAACCTCTCATCACAGCTGATCAGGTGTGTGTGTGTGTGTGTGTGTGTGTGTGTGTGTGTCCTTCTTTGATACCTTGCATGAGGTACAGCTTGGATCAAAATCCTCTTTTCCTCTGGATTTACCATGATCTTCTTTTGAATCAGGGCTGGATGTCTGTGAGGAAGGCTGCCTTTTTCCTTTTTGAAATACTATTTTTTTTTTGTGCTACGAGTCACAAAGCAGTTAGTCCAGATAAAGAAAGCTTCCTCACATGGCTTAACATAAAACCTAGGTGATTGGGTTTGAATCCCTCCAATCATATTGTTCCAAACTTCAGGCCGCCTTTTGTCTCTGATTACTTCTTACTCACACTTACCCACAAGCCCACCAGTCAAATGAACAGGGTGCATACATGTGTGTTTACGTCCTTAAACGACTTCCTAACAGCGTGCATGCTGCATGCTGCATATAAGAGGCTCCCTATAGTGTACGACAGTGTGGAGTATTGGATTGCTCTTAGATCATGCAGGAATAGGAGTGTACACCGAGGCCTGCCTAAATCTATCAAGGCTCTTTGATGCACTGTAGCCTGTGTGGGCATCAATAATACATATCGGTATGATTTGCTCACTTAAAGAGGAGCCTTTCGGTCTTTACGCGGCCAGACTCTACCGACAAATGGATGGATATGGATGGATATGTGCTTTCCCTGCCCTCCTAATCTCCCTGCTGTCCATCCCTCACTCTGTCCATCCATCTACCCATCCACCTCTCTCTCTCTCTCCCAGGTCATTGAGGAGATAGTGGAGATGATGGAGAACTCTCCTGATCCCGGGGAGACGGAGGAGGAGGACGAGGAGGAGAGCAGCCAGTGCTCCCCCAGGACCAACCCTTCTCTCCTGGAGGAGATCAAGCAGCTGTCGCAGGCCTCCAACAACAACTGCTCCTATGAAGGTAGCTGGAACGACACACGCGCTACCAGGAAGCAAAAGCAAAGGATGTGTTGCTCTCTTTTAGCGATGTCCCTGCCTTGCTCACTGGCACTTAGGCAGCAAGGGGAACATGTTAAGTTACTTACTTCTCTTGCTCAGGCTTTTCCAGCTGGTCTGGGGTTTGAACTGGACACTTTTCTGTCAAAAAGTTGTGACTTTTAGGTTCCTGCTGCCCCTACCAGAACCCCAAGTCCATCCAAAAGTGAAATATTCAACTGTATTTTGACCACGAGTGGACAACTCTATTACAAGAGAGCACACAAAGGGCAACTATGCAGGGAGGATGATCAGTCTTTATAATGGCAGTGATGCAATACCCTTTAGGGTGCAATAAATGATGCTCCTTGAAGCAAGTTCCTCAACATCAATAGCAATAAAGAAAGAATAGGAGTTAAGGCATGAGCCCCTCTCAAATGAGACCTTGACATAGACTGGAAATGAATGATATCACCTACGGCAGATCCACTATAATGAACATTTGATAGGTATCCCATGCTTGACCTGCACCTAACCCTAACCCTAACCCTAAGAACAACAGGTACACACTGCAAAAAACATCCATACTAACAAGTCGTTTAGTCATATATTCAGTCTTCAAATTGTATTTTTCTTAATCAAGTGAAACATTCTGCCTTTGGGCGAGATCATCCCTCTTGTTGTTGTTTCAAGGCTTTTCCAGAAACAGCTGTCAATATCTCGATTACTAGTATCAAGAAAATGAAAAATAAGATTTAACAGTAAGACTCTAGAACTTTATTATTAAATGACTTGGTAAGATGGAAGTATTTTATCAAATGAGATTTCTTTTGGGCATTCTTGGGTTAATTACAGTGAAGAGGGACAGAAAAGATGCGAGCGAGAGGCAGGGTAGGACATGCATCCTGGGCCAGATTCAAGTCATGGGCGGCGGTATGCACCCGAGCCAACCAAGCCGCCAGGAGGCTGCTACGCATTAGATTAGTCATTTCATTGCAGCAGGTCTTGTAGGTGAGAGTTCAAGCAGACGTCTCGTCCTCTGTCGTAAGGCACCCTGTCACGGCCATATTGTATTCCGTTTGTCCTGCCTGCTGTGTGCATAGGGATGGGTATGCACATGAACACCTGTGAGGCCAAGTACCAGGCACATACATCTACATCTGTGTGTGTGTGTGTGTGTTAACATCAATAATACATTATGAGGATACTTCCATTTACATTTTACATTTGAGGCATTTAGCGGTTGCTCTTATAACATAACATGAACTTTACCGGTCCCCGTAGGGCAATTATATGACGACAGTGACACGTGCAAGGATCAAAGCCACAGTGCCAGACAATAGTTTACACTTAACGGTGCTCCAGGAATACTCCAGCATTGCATTCTATTCTATTCTATTCTATTCTATTCTATTCTATTCTATTCTACTCACCTCTCTGTTGCACACCAAGTCATTGCATTCCCATAGCCCTGAATTCACACACTGATGTCTGTTGGAAGAAATTGTTTCTGTCTGCATTACCATGGAGACTACAATACTGTTTTCTGTCTGAACGTAGGATTAGGCTAAGTGACAGTATGGAGACTAACCAACTTTTTCTTCACCTTCTCCTCCCCTCCCCGTCCTCCTCCCATCCATCCTCCAGGCCTGAGCCTGATGCCCA
>CABFOQ010019213.1:0-12766 GCA_900660455.1 Gephyroberyx darwinii
ATCTAAATATTTTACCCTTTTCCAAACAGCGAGCAATCCTCCGCCGCTCTAGGAACCCAGCGAGCCTCCGGCTGGCTTTACAGATCCCATGTGGATATTATGTTCCTTCACATCTAAATTAAAAGGCGGGTGAACTGTGACCTCCAGTCAGTGATTGCCATGAGGCTAAACAACCACAAATATTTTCAGAAGAGCATTAATTAATGCTTTTCCCACTTAACATCCTCACATAACTTATCAGTTTACTATGAATTTACATGAAAAAGTGAAAAGTCAGATTTTCCACAGGCAGGGGCATGCTCACTGCGGAAAGAACATTTTCATTTAACAAAAAAAAAAGAAAAAAAAAAGTTATTAAGTCTGGAAATTGCTGTTAGGAAATATTACTCACACTCAGAATACATTTAAGATTAAGGAGACTATATATTATATAAATATAACTCCCACTTCTTTACCTAAAGAGCTTCTTTACCAATTTAGAGTAACAAAGACAATTATTATATAGTATTTTTACATATTTTTAGCATGGTGGGTAATGATGTGACAGCGGTGGGCCGCCATGGTAGAACTATATAGGGGGAAAACACTGCCATGGGGTTTTAGAGAGTCATTTTCATATGCTAACACCAGGGTGCGGCTCACTTCACTTTCAGTGCAACTCAGAATGGATTTACATCAAAATCCTGAAATACTTGAGAATGAATAATCTATCATAAGCAACTGAATTGCTGTCTATTTCTCTGCGACCCCGGTCTTCTACATATTACACATTATGAAGATCCAATATTTATATTTGCACAAACAGTCCTGTATCTACAGTCCCTGTAGATATGGAAACCACAGCCACAGTTCAACAGATGATTATTGTAAGACGTTGTTTGCAGGACATGTGCTATCTGGAACCCGGTATCTAGGTAACATGAACTGCAAAAGACACAAAGAGAGAAACACACACACACACACACACACACACACACACACACACATTGATAACCGGCTGAGGCTCTTTGACTAATGAACCCCATTACCTTAAACACATACAGTGGTTTTCCCCGTGTTCGTTCAACAGCACTGCATGAAAAATAATAAAAGTGCTAGTCATTACCAATCACACACAGCAGCTAGAGTGGATAAGCCATCACAATCCTGAGAATGGAGGGCAGAGGTGTTCTTTCTATCTGTAAGCCTCACCCGTCATTGAAACCCCCATGTGCACATACAGTATACATATATACAACAAGATGCCACAATAATAAAAGCATTGCCTTGTTGTGCTGTATATTACTTCTTTGGCCCTTATAATGTGCAAATGAACAACAGCCAGCTAACTTATCTCCTCTCACACAAGGTACTGGGAGTGACTTGAAATGCCAATGGGTGGGGAGATTTTGTTCTAAAATAGAGTATGGCCTGGAAAGTATGTTTTGAAAAATCTAGATACCTCAGAACCTGGTAAAGTAATCACTACTGATCAACAAGCCTGTCAACTCCTGTAGATATATCGTGATCATTTTGTGCATCTTAATTATTGCGGCCTTAACTTCAATGGAAGGATGGTCTTCTTACAGGTTGAGAAAATTGTATGATGCTTGGTGCTTATGAAATCTTTTCAAACCCACTGGATATACTAAAAAAAATGCATCAAGCGTCAAGCTAAAAACAAGGCTGTTTTTCTTAATTCCTGAAACACTTTGGAGATATGACGTTTGACATGACATGATATGACATGATAGCAGTTAAAAAAACAAGTGGATGGTACATTTTGGGGTATCCACCAGTCACCAGTCAAACGTAACCTGCAACCTGGGACTATCTTGTTGGGGTGGGTGTGTTTGAGCAACAGTAAATCAAGCTTGAAACAAAGTTAGCACACTAGCATTTGGGTGTTTGCAGCAGTACAGTAGTGATACAGATGAAATCACGGTT
The DNA here is from genome assembly GCA_900660455.1 of Gephyroberyx darwinii. Lineage (NCBI taxonomy): Eukaryota > Metazoa > Chordata > Actinopteri > Trachichthyiformes > Trachichthyidae > Gephyroberyx > Gephyroberyx darwinii. The sequence continues at coordinate 1,927 of CABFOQ010019213.1, forward strand.
CTGAGTGAAAAGACTATCTCTCCCCTGGGCCCCTGGGAGACTCGTTCCCATCAAGTTACTATGAATAATTTCACGCAAGCTCATGCAAGCTCATCCCAGGGTGCAGCTGGTGTGTTTGAAAGTATTATTCGTGTTACCTAGCATGGGCCAGAAATCTATTTGGAAGTATTCAGGACCAATGTTCCCTCTAAGCTGATGATTCGGTGACCTCCGTCTAATCACTTGTAACACAAATAATATCTCATCAGTCATCAGTCATTGCTTCCCCTAACCCCGGAACTTCAGTCAATATAAGTTGATCAGGAAAGGTGGCAGTTTTGGTGGCAAATGATATCTGATGCAGTGACTTTAGTGAACTGACCCTATCTCCTAGCCAGGTGGAGTCAAGTTCCCATCCATGTGGAATATAGAGAATGTTGGAGAGATCGCCCAGAGACCTGTCCTTAAACTGACCTTTTGATATCTCATCATAAGGGTGTTGAAAACTTACTTTACTACTTAACTTACTACTTTCTACCCCTTCTCTCTCTCAGGGTACTTGTCTCCATCCCTTCGGGGCAGTGCGACAGCAGGGATGAATTGGTCGGCATTGGAGAACCTGCTGAGCGGAGTCAATAAATACTCCACCGTGTTCGGGAGGGTCTGGCTTTCTATGGTGTTTGTGTTTCGCGTCCTGGTGTTCGTGGTGGCGGCGCAGAGGGTTTGGGGCGATGAGAGCAAAGACTTTGTCTGTAATACCCGACAGGTAAGAGCTATACGAGAGCTACGCTGGTACCCGCTGATTTCACACTTCTAACAACCTGGAGAACAGGTTGGAGGGTGCTACCTTTGGGTATGACCAGTGAAGATCTAAAGTCAAAGGTGCTCTTTGGTGTGGGGTCAATAGATCTGAAGGGAAAGCGAATTCAAGGCAATCTTCATGTGAAAAAGCATTGAATTCATTGGCCCTAGAGCAGGTAGGGGTTTAGTATCTTTCTCAAGGATACTTCGGCAGTTATCGCCATGCAGGGGTATTGAAACCCGAGCCCACCGATTGGGGGACAATCACAAACCCATAAGGCCATCCTGCCAATTATCGAGAAAAACAAATAACTACATTGTCTAAAATTCAAGATGTCACGATATTACTTTACCTTAATCACATCCCTTACTTGATGTTTGAGCCTGGTAATACGAGCATGTGCTACAACAGCACTTTCCTCATCTCTTATGTCTAGTATTAACTATATCAATAGCCTCAAACATAACCCTAATTCCTTCTTTTTACCTTGTTTCCAGCCTGGCTGTACCAACGTTTGCTACGACAGCATCTTCCCCATCTCCCACATCCGCCTCTGGGCTCTGCAGCTGATCTTTGTCACCTGTCCGTCACTAATGGTGGTGGCCCACGTTAAATACCGCGAAGAGAAGGACAGGAAATACGTGGTACTGCACCAGGGCTCGCACCTGTACAGCAACCCTGGCAAGAAGAGGGGCGGGCTGTGGTGGACCTATCTGCTCAGTTTGATCTTCAAAGCTGGCTTCGACGCATCTTTTCTCTATATACTGTATCGGATATACCATGGATACGACATGCCCAGGTAAACGACATGCGTGTACTATGTCTATTTGACGTTAGCGTAGCATTCCTTCCATTAGCTATGAACCACGCCATACACTTAAAGCTTTACATGTTAACGTGACCATACCCGACACCCAAGTTATGCTAACAATAATTTGGGCAAACAGCAGCATTAACATTACAGCAAAACAAGCAAATATAAGAGAATGTCTCAATTGGTCATCCATCCCATGCTTTTTATTATGTTCTGTTCTAACCTGTTCTATTCTGTTTAATCTGCTCTATTCTATTAGGTTATCCAAGTGTTCATTGGAGCCATGCCCCAACACCGTCGACTGCTTCATCAGTCGCCCCACAGAGAAAAAGATCTTCACGCTGTTCATGGTTGTGTCCAGCGCAATTTGTATCTTCATGTGTGTGTGTGAGATGATCTACCTCACCGGCAAGCGCATTCAAAAAGTGTTAAAGGTTCGATATGACAACGAGGTGCTCCTGTTCGCTGAGACGCACGAGGTCACCAGTATCGCCCCACCCAGATCCCAGTATCGGAAGAGTGCTCCCGCACTGATGGATAGCCAGCTGAATTTAAGCCGGAAGAAGAAAACCAAAGAGGCCAGTACATGTACAGCCAAAGAAGCCAGTACAACGCTCTAGGACACAGGGTTTTTCTTCTGGTGGGTGGCCACATGATAAGAGTACTAGTCAACTAAACATGAGCTACATCAATTACACTAAAGGACGCAGAGAATAGAACTCACAATTTACTAATGATTGATACAATGACTGATCCTATGTGACAGCTAAACATGAGACTAAGCATTTAATGCTGGTTTGTCTCTGTCGGAAGGAGAGGGCAAAAAAGGCTGGGTCCACGTTATAAGGACATTGTTAAGCAAGAAGAGCACTTGTATTGGTATGTTTGAATTTCACTGTACAGGACAGATGATCCGACATTTGCAGCAATTCAGCAGCCTGGGCTGGAAGGACAAAGCTAAAGAAACTGCTGCTTGTGGCTCTGACATATCCTAAAGAGATTGTGTGTAGAAATCAAACCCACAACCTTCCAGAGCTTGCGGATTGATCCCACGACTAAAACCTCCAATCCTTGATAATGGTACAAGGTTGCCAAGATCACCTGATATCAGACGGGGACTGCAGTTCCTAGACTATGGGTCAGGACCTAAAGTTAAACACAGGCCTGCCCATGGGCATTTTTGAGTTTTGTGCCTTGAAGAAATCTCCCTCTGTCTGTAAAGCAATCCAGTAGATTTCTCGCCAAATCCGACTCAGTGACGCTCGATGTAAAATGCAGGCCGGTCGAGGCTGCCAATCCTCTCCGTAATGGTCTTGTCCAGGGATTGAAAAGGCTAAAAGATGCTGCTGCTACCAACTGCACAACACTCTAGGACACTCCAGCCCAGGGAACCAATGACTTAACCCAACTATCTTCCAGGAAAGTTCCTCGTGGGATGGGCATCGGACTCTAATGACCAGAGACCAACCCTCTGGTACCTGGCTTCTCAAACTATACCTCTGTAGCCTGGCCTGTTAAATAGGAATTCAATTCTGTTCTGTTATTACAGGAATTCAAAGTTGTCCTTTGATACTGACATGTGATCAAGATGCTCTTTATTTTGTGATAGGCTGATTTGTTTTTGTTGATATTTGGCTCTATATTTAGTTTTGCGGTAAAATGTTTGTCTAGTGTCAACACGTGATACTGAGAAAAAATAACTAAAAAAAATAATTTTAATTTTACTTTTAATTGTTCCCACCACACAGATTTGCAGTGTTACCATGTCTGACTAACTAAAAGGCTAATGGGCAAAAATGAACAGAAGTCAGACATAAATTGTCCAGTTAGGTAGCTATGGACTGTGTCAATTATGTTGTATGAAATAAAAAAACATTTTAGGTTGTATTTCATCATATTATTGTAGGCAGATATACATGTGAAGGCATTTCAGCAGGCAGAATGTGATGTTTTTTATATATAAAGTACTTCAGATGTCACACTCTGCAAATAAAAGAATGCAATTGGTTCATTGAAACATGAGAGCATTGTATTACAGTGTATTATCAACCAAATGGCCAGATTAAGATATAGAGTACTAGTGTTAAACAACACACAGTGAACCTGTGAGAGTCATCCATGTCCACAGATCTGGAGTGAGATGTCCAGATTAATTCCATGATGTGCTGTTGTTTGACCACTGGATGGTAGCATTAACCAAATGGAATTAACCAAGCTATCTATCTATCTATCTGAAACTTTGAAAAGCGGCTTGCCACATATTCAAGCGCTATTAGTCAGAAATAATGACACTCTGTAATAGGCTCTTTAATAGAAATGGGAAAGTAATCAAGCAGTGTAAAGTGTCTTTGTGCTGCAGCAGCAGAATTAGGAATACACATCAGGCCTGTAATTGAAAAGTAATTGTTTTCAGCCAAAAGGTGTTGTATATGCATGACAACTAAAAGTTAAACAAAGACTGAAGAGTGACACACATCAAATACAAGTTTTAACATGGATAATCAATGTGTGTGCATTTCTACCATTAGTCGCTGCAGCTTCAATGTATTCTGTGCCCCACAATGTCACATCTCGCCAACTCCGGTATCACATCTCGCATTTTGCAACATATTTACCTTCATACCATCGCCTTAACCACTGCCTTCCTGGAGCCAATCGGCGGAAGGGAATGTCTCCTTTTCTCTCCATTTCTTTCCAATCGAATCGCACTCCCGTCCATTTCTTACCAATCAGATGACACCGGGCCGTCCATTTCTTTCCAATCATTTCCAATCATTTCCAATCATTTCTTTCTTTCCAGCTCCACCATTTTACTAATCACAAATTAGCTTGCCCTTCCATTTCTTACCAATCAAATCGCAGCCGCTATTAGTGACGCTAACGCTATTCTCGGTACACTGCTTTTCAAATAGTTGCGCCAAAGTGGGAGTACGTCAATACAAGGCAGACTATCGCGCGCTAGGTAGCCAAAAAGCACCTCGTGTGGCTGCACCACTCGGCCACATCCTCACTAACTCAATATATACACATACATACCACTATATGAACACCAATATATCTCTTATGCCTTATTATGATCTGTTAAAATACGTATCAAGGAATTGTGTGGCACTCACTTTACCTTGGAATAAATTAATCCTAATTTGATTTTATAGTTTCTAGATTATTTTAATAATTTTTGTTTTTGTTCCCTCTATAAATAGTTTTAAAGAGCAGCTGGCATTTTCATATTTTTTTTAATTATTATTTTTACTGTTTGTTTCCGTGTTTGTAAATTGTTTTTTAATTTGGCAAATAATATCAGATGCAGGGACTTTGCCATAGCTGAGGGTTTAGTGCAGCAATTACAGCTTTCAGCCACTGTTGAAATTAAAAGTACTCCAGTTTCATGTGCCAGACAATTTCGATTTTCATTTTTTCCCAAATAAAAAATAAAAAAACTGGAATACTTAAAAATATGAAACTAACATCTCAATTTTGCATTCATTCATGATGCAACAAATTGAGATCTAAGAATAACACTCACTTTTCCCTTTCTGATTTTGAATTAAAAAAAATCATTTGCGCAACACACACTAATAACCTATGTCTATGTTTTGTTCCTGCGTGAATCCAGTCTTCAAAATCATTTGGTTGGATGCGACAGCCTTGTAAACAAGGCAGACCCATGAACAGTCTTAAACAGTCTCTACCATTTATTGTTAAAATGTCATTAAATTATTAGTCATGAATGTCTTTTTAATTATTTCTTAATATACTCCCAGCATTGAGTGATCTATCCAGGCCCTGTAGCTCATACAAAACAAAGCTTTCAATACTTATTGGCTTTATGTCAGCCAGCAACCCATCTTGTTGACATGCTGGTTCTCCAAGGGTGATAGTAATGATTAATATACTCTTGCTGTTGTAATTGGCTTTTTGTGTACTTGTGCTTTTTGAGTATTTTTTAATAAATAATAAGTATGTTTTGACAGAAGTATTATACTTCACTACATTTTAAATTGTATCTGTTATAGAGTACAAATTTTGTAGGTTCTCCATAAGCATTGCAGCAGAAACCGGCCAGTATACAAGTGATGAGTGAGGAAAACAAGGTAAGCAAATGTCAGTGAGTGTCATCAGACCCAGGGCCTTGACCTGTTTAGATTTACACTTCTGAGTGTATTTGTGAAGCAAAGAGGCATGGTCTGCACAGTTTATTTATTTTGTAATTTCTTTCAATTAAATCATTTTGCATTGCATGGGAAAAATCATATTCTGAAAATTGAACCGAAATTGAAAAACAGATGGTACAGGTGTAAATGTTACTCTATTACATGGTGAAAACAGGCAAAAATAATACAAAAATTTACGAGAAATGGTGTGAAATATTGTACAAACAAACCGATTTGACGGCCCTGATTATTCAGAAGGAATCTGAGCAACTGGAACGAGTGAGGAGACAGAGCAGAACAAGTCTGTTCATCCACTTTCCAGAGTGCTCTTATCCCCGTCACTTGGTAGTCAGTCCGCTTGTGCAATAAGATCAATCCCACAGCATTCCAACAATGATGAATGTTGCAGGGCCAACAGCTGTTTACCACAGCTGAGATTCAGCCCATCACAGGGAAACGCCACCTCCTTCCTCTCTGGGCTCAAGGAGCTGCTTTTATGCAGGCAGGGGCTGGTGGTTGCCGGCAGCTGTGCTATCTCCAGGCCTGCAGTAATTGAGTGTGGTAACACTGGTGGTGGTACCCTAAGCCTAGAGGCTGCCGGTCTGCAAATGGGTGCAGGCCATTGCTTTTCTAGCAGCGGCATAGCATCCCTTGGCTCCACAGTTAATATTTGAGCTTTTGCAGTGCCCTTTTCACTCTCAGTATCATACCATTTCTTCACTAGTTTGATATGATATATATTTAGTGGCCTTTCTGCCAGCCAGGCTGTCTTACCCTGTAATTGACAGGGCCTGTCCTCTCCATCACCTTGTAGGGCCCATGCATTCTGGCCAGGCACTTAGATTCAGTGGTGGGGATGAGGACCAGAACCTTCTCACCCAGCTGGACCTCATGGACCAGTCGTATATGCAGGCCTGGGCTTCCTGGGCCTCCTGGGCCTTGTTCATGTTCATTGGCCCGACCCGTGCCATGCAGTGATGCATCTTTGCAGATGATACTGGGTGAGTACATCCCAAAAGCTTGGAGAGGTTCTGCATTACTGATGCTGTACAGTGCGTTCCTCTGTCACTATTTACACTGTGGGGGATTCCCCATCTAGGAAGTGTGTCAGCAGTATTTTTGCTACTGAGAAAGATTCTGCTTTCCTGAATGGGAAAGCTTCAGTCCATTTTGAAAATATGTCAACAATTACAAGCACACCCCTTAGGAGAACCCATCACGTTCATGGAAGTACAAGGAGAAGGGCTTCAAGAAGTCAGGCAGGTGTCCATGTCATGGGTTCAGGTGATGCTGATGTTGAGATGTCTTGTAGAGGTCTGGAGAGAAGAGCAAAGTCACTTATCCATTGTCTAGAGTAGCCTGTTGCACCCAGGAAACTTTTCATCTGTTTAATGGTAGTAAGTTTAGGGATTTTGGGGGTAGGTCAATTCTGTGACACAAATCCACAACAGTATAATGGGTTGCGGCAGGAGGGACATTAAAGAGGATAGTAGCTGGATTGGAGATGACAGGAAAGTGAGGAAGAACACAAGCATTTACCGCAGTCCGATCTTGCACTTACCTGTAGATATCTCTACACGGTTTCTTCACAGGAAGAGTTACAAAGCTGGTGGTCGCAGCTTCGGGTCTCATTGGATACTCTGCGTGGGAGTGGTTTGGTTCGGATCAACGTTAGCTTTGAACGTGGTGGTGCAGGTGCAGTTTTTCAAAAGTAACCTGCAACAATCTGGGGTTGAGGTGAACTCTAAATCCCTCTTGCCAATTATTCCCAAGAGTCATAGTTGAGGTTGCTTGTTTCTTGTGACATTCTGATGATTATATCTTCCATCTGTTGAAGCTCATAACCTGTGGTGACTGCCAGCGTAACATGTGGTTGTTTCATTTTGAATAGACCAGATTGAGTTGTGGGTGGGACTGTCACCGATGCAGCACAGTCTCTTCCCAGATACAGCGTGGTTACAGTCACATCAGAATCAGATCCTAGAAATTGTTCTGCCATAGTTTCATATTCTGTATTGGATGAATTGGAGTCATAGTACGCAGTACAATGGTGAGTAGTGGTCCATTGTCTGCCTTGGTGAACCACGGTGAGGTTTCAGTTCCCGGCTTAGACAATATTGGTATGAAAGTGTCTTGCAATGTGGTGAGTACATCCAATTCCACCTTCACCTTCCTGAAGGCCTCACTGATTTTTGAACACTTTTTTAACCTATTGCCATAGTCTCTGGGCTCTTCTTCTACTCTCTGTTTTGTGGCATGTAGTTTTCCCCTACTTTTTTCCTCTACTTTCTTCAGTACTGGTTCTCTTAATGCTGTTACTGATCTATCCCAGGCTGTTGTGTTTGCATCATCATCCCCCGATGGACCGTCAGGCAGTCGTGCCTTGTCCCTAACATTTGGCTGATGTTTGCCAGTCGAGCCTTGTAACAGTTGTCTTGTGTGGGGCGGGGTTCTAACAAATATTTACCATTTGGAGCTTTTCAAGTAATTTCTTCTTCTAAGGTTGGGAGACTTATAACCAAATTTGTTAAATCAGCTGGTCCATATACTCATGACTGTACCATTTGCACTCCCTACTTCTCTCATAGGCATCGGTTTTGTTTCTTTTCCATCCTCACCTTTTTCTTCCTTTAACATAGTAACTTTTTTTTGACTTATGTTACTTTTCTTTTCTTCTTGAGGCCACAATGGGTCTCACTGGTTCACCTTTGATTGTCAATCACCTTTCCTGTTCTCTCGTCGCTTAGATATCTTGTTTTGATAGTTCTCTTGTCCAGACATATACTTGTCTCTTATCTTTACACTGCAGTTAGGTAGGTAGGTAGGATCATGTATCCATCATCACATCATCCAAAAACTCTGAGACACATGTAGCGATTTTAGAAAAGGCTCCCCTTACTTTATTATTTTGGCCAGAAGACGTTCTCAGAAGACGCGAAGCGCGATTAGGCAAGTAATGTCGTGGAAATTTGGCGAAGGACAATCAAGTACCATAGCAAGTAGACTTGCTATTGCAGGGGTTAAGTTTTATTCATGCAGCATGTAGAGAAAACAGCACATTACAGTGTCAAGCTTTTCTCTGCATCTCTTAGGGAGAGGACAGACTATATACACAGTGTAGGAATGTCAAGGCCTCGGGAGTTGTTATTCAGCTTTACTACCATGATCATGAGTGGTTAGCTCATGGGAGTAGCGATCAGCGGTAGCTTGCATTTGCTACACTGTGATCTAAGAAAAACTGACCAGGAAATAATGTTTCTGTATGTTTTATTTTCCACCCCTCCTCAGTGGACATCTTTATTATAATTCCCAATTATATCACCCATCACCTATGACGTACTCGTAATTGGAAACAACAAACAAAATCTGTCACCTCGAATGACAGAACATTTGAAAGTGAAGTGGATTTTTACTGTTGTGACATAATTGCCAACAATACTACAATGTAATAGGGAAATGTCAGCTCACTGTCATCACTATGCTTTATTATACTGTTAACCCTAACATGGGGCTGGGTCATTTTGTGGTTTAGCTGACAAAAATCAGTGCATGGTGACACAGATTCAGTGCCCTAGCCTACAACACACACAAAAACACCTCTCTTCCAGGCTATGATACACAGCTATCATTGTGAGGCATTGTCGATTGGCAATACCAACAATACTGTGTTTTTAATGATGCTTTTGTTCCTTGAAGCCTGCTGTTATCAAGTTCCCAATCCAACCCCCCGGTGAGGATAATATTAGCCATCTTAACGCTCCCATAAGACACGTATCCTCTCTTTTCAACTGTTTCAGCTCGGTAAAACGCACGTCCACCTATACAGAATCTCCCATGTGCTGATCTGTATGACCCTGCACCGTTCAGTCTGGGTTTACTCGACGCAATCAATTTTCTCCAAACAACAGAGTCAGTCACACTTGTGACAATTTGACCACGAGACGAATCTTGGAGCAGCAACTCGGTGCAAAGAAGCCCCGGTCGGCATTATGTAACACGTCTTTTAAAGTCCCAGTCCACTATCTGCCAGGTTTCTGCAGGGAGGGAAGCGCACGCACGCACGCACACACACACACACACTCAGTTTGCTCTGATGGCCAACATAACAGCCCACACTGCTCCTTTCTCTAAGCTCTAGCCCAGGTTTAAAATAGCTCTGCTCTCTCTCAGGTCTTTACCATGTAGTCTTATATAATCGGCACCTCTTGATCTTCCCCTCCTCTTCATCCTAAGCGCTTCCATCCCATTCTCCCTGCCTATATATCTCTTTTCTCTCTCACTCGCTCTCTAGTCGCTTTGACAGATGGAACGGGCAAAATTGTCAGATTACGTTTTACGGTGAAGGTAGCATGTCTGGATGGTCGGAAACACCAACAAATGACTGCCCCAGACTTGCACAGTTGGAAATAGCGCCAGTTTATTCTGGTGTTTATTTATCCCACATGTACCTAGTTATTTTGTATTGAATTGATCTTTAGCTGTAGCCTTCCAGCTGCTAACCAATTTCTTCTTATGCCTGCATGCTGAGGAGCTCTACTAGTCCAATCTGAACACATTTTTGCCAACCAATACATGTAAAATACTGAAGTCGGGTGTGCTTGATCTATTAAAGCTGCACTGTAATTTTTATTTATTTATTATTTTTATTTTTAGATTGTAAAAATGCACCTGTTTTCTCAGCCGAAATCCCAAAGTGGAGCTGCAACAGAGAAGAGCATGCACATCCCCACCAATTGACACACCCTATTTGTGCAAATTCAATTCTTCTCTGCATGCAGGAAGTGACAAATTGGAAGTCGAGAGCAAAATATATATATATGAGTGTCTCCTAAATGCCACCAGACACTAAGAAGAACATATTTAGTTTACTGACGATTGTAGATATGTGCAGGCACAAGAAGCCTATAGTAGAAGCAGGAGAATTTCTGTGTATTAATGACTGCAGAGCATCAGAAACAACCTTGAATCCTGAAGTATTCCACTTTGTTTACGTATGTGTGTGTGTGTGTGTGTGTGTGTGTGTGTGTGTGTGTGTGTGTGTGTGTGTGTGTGTGTTTATTTGGATGTTGGGCAAGCAGGAAATGATGAACA
>CABFOQ010019215.1:0-10768 GCA_900660455.1 Gephyroberyx darwinii
TCTGTTATTTGTTGTGCTCAGAGCAACCATCTGCATGTTTCATGAACAGTATGAAATGGAATCATGTTTTGGAGGCAAAAAAAGGGTCAATATCTTCTGATCTGTCAGGTGTTCTAATAATTTTGGCCACCACTGTATATCATTATATCTCATAAAATAACTAAATATTTTATAAAAATAAAAATAAAAACCTACCTATTGGTTGAGTAGAGAGTCAGGATATTTAATTTGTGCTGGTTGTTGAACATGTAACTGATACCTGAGCCAATTCCTGGAATAAGGAAAGAGTTAACCTGGTTTGGTTATTGAACAAATGAAAACATTTCCTTGGGGCTGTGTTGTCATGTCTTGTTTTCACCAGCCATTATCCACCTACTGGTGAATAAATCAACCTGCAGCATGATGACCAGTGTGATCCTGTTATGAGTTGTTTTTCTGAATTGAGCCTGAGTGAGATTGGATTGAGTTTCTGGAAAGCATTTATTGGCCGGCCTATAAACAGCCAATAATTCCATTACATGAGCATGACAGTTTGGCTATATTGCAGCAACCTGATTCCACAGAGAGCCCTTTTAGTGTAGGGAGAGGTTGGCCTTCAACATTGATCCGTGGTCAGTTTTGTTATTGTGCAACTCATGATAATGAAGGGGATGAATAAACTGATCCTTAGTCAGCGCTCAAAATCAACATCATCCCACCATTGATCTGTCGCTGGGGAATGCCCACCACAGGAAGCACATCTGGGGCATGCATGAGCCTTGTCACCATAGAGACATCCAGCTGCTCCATGCCAGGGCCAAACATGGCGTAGCGCGGTTCGGGTGATGACACCAGAGACTGAAGGAATGATGTCACAACCTCATACGGAGGCCGTGGAGGTAGCCATCGTTGTCTGCAGGCTGGGCAGCCCTTGAGATATCTGTTGAAACAACAGAAGCTGACCTGATGCACGTCAACCTTTCTGCCTAATGTATACGTAACAGACTGGACCCGGACTATCTAGCAGTTAGGCAAAAGATGGAAAAATATTAATGATGAATAGTCAAATATGGTCAAAAATGAAGATGTACCCACTCTGCCATGTAGTCATGTTTTGACTCCACTCCATCTTCCAGGCTCTCAGCCCCACTACTCAGTGGGGCATCCAGAAACTCCAGTTGGGGCATGGTCACATTGTCTATGGAGGGCCAGTGGGGCATGTCCCTGAGCAGGAAGTATCGCCACAGTAATGGATCTCTAACCATGGCCCTCCAGTATTGACTGGTGGCTCCTAGGCGACAGATATCCTCAGGCGCCAGCAGGGTCATTATCACGAACTGTACATCCACCTTCAGGAGGGAGGGTATTTATATAGTTTTGGTGTCTATGGTTTGGGATCATACATGGGTGGCACACCTACTTCAGGTAGGTCCCCACATGACATGACAGTGTAGAGAAGCAGAGAATTCAGAGATAGCAGACAAATAAGTTAAGTAAGGAAAGTTGACTACCGCCAACAGAAGCAGACGATTATAATCGTACAGCATCAGACATTTTATTTTTCCCAGTCACGATAGGCTGTGCTGTCAGTCACAATAAAATATTCTACTCAATATTTGCGTACTGCTGTACTCCTGGAAGGATACACTATTTGGTTATAAATGGTAACGCCTACTGCATAGCTACATTTCAAATTAGTCTCACCGGCAAGCTGTCCAGGAAACCCAGCGGCGGATCGTCTTCGCCGATTGCCGTCACATCTGCACTTGCAACTTTACCTGCACTGGAAAAGTATCTGTCTCTGAGGCGCCTGAGGCTGCGTACCACAACAGACTCGGTCAGTTGCTGTAGCTTTCCTGCCATATCCGCTGCAACGTATCAGGACTGATAAAAACGTGTGAGAACTGTCTTCTAAATCAACGTGTTGAGTACCACACAAACAGCGAAAGCCTCGTTAAGGACACTTAAATTCACAGGCTACACAGGTGACAACAAATCTGACGTTTCATTATATGGCACACTTCCTTCTTGATGGCGTTAGTGGTGCATTGTGGATAATGTAGTTCTAAAACAGTGCACCCTCAGTACAAACCAACATACACGCTAGAACTCGAGTCTAATTTAATGTTAACAACTTTTTTTCTTAAACCAACTCTCGTATTTATTGTCAACGAAGACATAAAAAACAGAAAATGATATTTCTTCCAAAGAACACCAACACAGATTCTCCATTTATAGGCATACTATCAAAGTTATTAGAGTGGCAGAAAAATGGAATTTGCAATAGATGGGAAAAACAAGTGGCGCATTACAAAGCTGATTATAAGAACAAATCTGTACATACTTAAAATGGCCGTGAAAACTTCAGTCTCAAGTTTTTGTATTCCTCTCCTTACCTTTTCTGTGTATATTTATATACACACACGCACACACACATATATATATACTGTATACATATGCAATTAATAAAAAAATATATTAACAAAAGCATAACAAAAGAAAAAAAAACGAATAAATAAAAAGTTGCTGTGCAATGTCTCATTCCCAGCTGGATTATCATTAAACTTGTAACAATCTTAAAAAAAAGAAGAAAAAAAAACCAAATTTGTTATTTTCTTAATAACCTTCTTTTTATATTAATATTAATGTTATTGTACCACATTCTCAGAGCAAAACAAATGACCCAACCAACAGTCTGGAATCTGGAAGATAAGTGCTTTTCAGGGGGACAGGGAGAAAAAATATTTCAATCGCTTCCTCCTCTGCCCCTGCCAATTTTAAATCACATACCTTATACCTTCTAGCCTCTCACACACCTCCTTTGGCCAGATCTGTTTGGCATAGGATGAGGTTGCCTGTAGACACTGATCAAAGGCCTGCTTTCAGCTACTACACCCCCTCCCCATTCCTCGCCATAACCCCCCCCTCCCACAACACTACAACCCACCTGAAGGGTGGTCCATTTTTATTTGGAGTTGATATACACTTAAATACTGATCTTAGATCTGTGCCTGAGGGCAACTTCAACACAGAAGCACTCTGTTCACTGTAAGATACTAAGGATCTCCTTGGCATTCTCTGTGTTCCAGCCCTGGCCCTGCAGAGGACCCTCACAGGCGAGCACGTATTTGTTGAGGATCTGTGTTCCAATGTCCCGGAATTGGAGGCGATCTTCTTTGCGATCCATTGTATCAACGCTGCAGTCCTCGTACTTAACTGCCCAGAAGCACATTTCCCCAATGTACATCATCGTCAACAGGTGGGTGTCTGAGAAGATGCCTGGTTGAAAAAGTAAGCAGGTAGAGATAATGATCAAATGGCTGCTTTATAGTGCGTTTCATTTGTGATTTATCACATGGCCTTGCTATACAGCATGACATTAAAACAAAATAAGAGAAAAAAAGAAAAAAAGACTAAGGTTAGTGTAGTTACATGACACTTTTGTCAGATTGGAGCAAAGAAGCACAACAGGTTTGTTATTCACCAAGAGTTGATGACATCTTTACCTTCAGATAAGAAGTTGGCTGTAGCAGTGTCATGGAGCACCACCCCATCATTGAGTTTCACCGAGTTTCTCACCTGCAGCATGCGCATCAGGTAGCGCACACCCTCCTGAATACACTGGGAGAACATATCAAATAAAACAGAGAAGCATAAACGCCTGATAACGGAATATGTCAATAAAAGGTCCATGGACATTAAACTGCTATTTTCACCCAAAAAATGGGTCCAGGCCCTGTTTGTCTGGCAGGATCTGTGTTCACCAATAAGATGGATCCAAATGATCTATTCACAATGTGCTACCTTAAGGAATGTGTCCTTGTTCTTCTTGATCCACTGTTTACGCTGATGAAGGGTGTGGCAGTACATGTACAGCAAAGCTCCACGTCTCCAGTAGAGGCATTCTAACAGCTCCAGGCCCAACACAGACTGCACCTTGCATAGACCATGACATGGGCAGCAATGTTAGACAACAACATGGAATTAAATGTTTGGGACAGTGTCTTGTGTTACTATAAAGTAGACTTCTTACCAGTGATAATTAAAAAGATGAGTAACCAACGAAAATATACCAATATGTATAATAGCGTTCACATCGCTTTTTTCCCCGTTAGACATTTTGCAGCAATCAACTAGATAAGAAGTCTTTAGTCTACTAGATTTAGTTCCATTTATTTCTTTAAAAGGTGGGAAGAGGAATATTTGACTTGATGCTATGTTGCCAAGTACCAAATATATTTCACCTCTAATCAAGTTTGATCATGTTACTGGAGGCTATGATGATAATACCCTCATAATTTGGTAAATGGCTGCAATTAATTAAAAGCGCTTTACAATATATGCCTCTCATTCACTCAGTGAGCTACCATGCAAGGTGCTGGCCTGACCATCAGGAGCACAACTTGTACAACTTATGGGCTTCTTGCCCTAAATCCAGTGTTTCCCATACAATGGGAAACTTGCCCAGGTACATTATCAGTCCAGCAAGTAAATTGTTGTTTTGGATTCATTTCAGGTGCTGTAACACATGAAGCTGGCGATTCTCACCAATGTAGTTTTCAAACAATCAAGAGTTAATACTGTTAACCGATGAAAGTGTGTTACTGAACTACAATGACCATAATTCATTGCACCTATGACACAGCATGTTTGTGTTCCTCTGAGTCATGGAGTGTCTGCTGACACAGAATATTGAAATCCTTTTACCTCACCACTTGCACCTCACATAACACAATCTAAAAATAAATTAATGCATCAAAGAAAGGATATGGCTTGGCACAGTGTGGCTGAAGTGTCCTATCTCGATTCAATTTTGTGCTTTATTGGCCACTTGGGGTGCAATTGACACAGCCACATACAAAAATACCGACACACACATGCACAAACCTCTTGCGCCGGTGCCAGTCTCCCTGCCAAGACCTCTGGCTCGGTGAGGTCCTGCAGCAGCTGCTGTATTTTGAACGGTGAACAGTCCTCAGGGAACTCCTGGTCTACCAGTTTATTCTCTTCATAAAATGTGATGTCTAGGATCACCTACACACAGATATACACAGGATCGGATGGAATATACAAGGAAATGGTAATACATTTTTAAACTTACAATGAATTCCATGCAAAGTGATCAACATCCCATTTCAGTCACAACTCACCTACATACTGACATACAGCCATACAGACACACACACACTCACACACTCCTAGATGCTGCTGCTGGGAGGGCTTCTTAATTTAAGAGACTGCAAGCTGGCCTTTCTGATTCTAAATTTTTTTTTTAAATTTTGTTGAATTACAATTGACTGTGCTGAACTTTCTCCACGCAAAACCCCCCATTAATCCTGAAACTCTGGGCATATTCCTTTAGTCACTCAATAATCACCTCCAAAACCACACAACACAAAAATATTAGCTAATTAGCTAAGGCTTGTTGTCTGCTGTCATATTTCAGTGTTGCTCATTTCAATTAAATTATCCAAAATAGTTCTACTCTCCCTCTACTTAAACATCAACATACTATAATGTTTCTAAAACACACTTTGTTGTACAATTTCTCATAGAACTTGATATGTGGAATGCAATGAAAACATCACTGAGTTTATATTCAACAGCAATTAGTGGCTGGAAACATATAGGACTAAATGGCAAGACCAGTCATTTTTGTTTGTTTTTTAGATGAACTGCATGCATCCTTCAGGTAGCTAATTGATCACTTGTTTAGCATGTATTTTTATTGTGCAATATTTAGAAATTATTTTTTTCTGGACAGCACTCAAAATACACAATCATTGTTAAACATCATTAAACATATTTGACTTTAGATTCCACTGGCTAAACTGAGGGGCCTCTGCAATGGTAGATTCTGAAGTAACTAAATACCTGTGTGTAATCCTGAAGCAGTTTGGGAAGACTGCTACTCTCCCCTCCTTGTCTGTAAAAGCTTTTCAACTTGTCTAGTATGGCGGACGCATTCTGTAAATAGTCATCATCTAGGGAAAAACGATATGTTAACATGTAACCAATTACAGATGTAAGCTGAAGAAAATACCCTGCGCTACACATGCGCAAGTGTTGCTGATTCTCTACACCTCAATAACAGAGATGTTTAAATGCTTCATATATAGAAATGACGTTTAAGCAAAGCAATTAACGTTAAGTTTGCTAGGGCAGAAAACATGCTACAGTTGCAATACAACTTTAAAGATAGCTTGTTAGCTACAGCTAAACATAGTTGTAGCAATCTCTTTAGTCTTCTCTCTTCCATTCTCAAATGTATACGTTTGTTTATGTTGAAATGTTACTTGGAAAAACTGAGAAACAACTCGACATCAACTGATTGTTAATGAATCTAACGTGCACTATATCTAATATCAGTTAGCGTCGGTAAGTACCTTGTCAAAGTAACGTTAGCAAAATATAGCTGGTACGCTAGCTAACTTGCATAAGGTTGCCAGTTGGACAATTACCAGCTAACGTTAAACCTAATATGTTCTTTAGCTAACGTCAGCGAGCTAACGTTAGCTGTTAACCCCAGCAACCAAACATTTAAAACACTTATCAGTTAGTTAGCTAGCTAACGCTTAAGTAGCTACAAATATTTAGTTAACGTTAGTATAATAAACCAACATTGTATAGTTTGTTAGCTAAGTTAAGCTTCATTTGTAAACATGGGACGTTTCATCAGACAGCAGCTGTTGTTATGGTAGCATCAAGCTAAGTTAGATAACGCTAGCTAGCTAGCTAGTAAACTGAGAGGGGCTGTCAACCACACAGTGCGACCACTAAACACCATTTGTTTGACGAATCATTTCTACAAGGTTATACTGATACCTTGTTTTTCAGTTCGGAGACTAGAGCACTTAATATCCAACTCAAATATCCTTCTCTCCAGCTCGAAACCTTGTCGCCTGCAATCGTCGGCCATGACTAAAAATCTTTGTCACGTGAGCCTAGGATTATTCACGTGCTGAAAGTGTTTATTTTTCTACAGTTTTTGTGTTGCCAAGGCATTGAAAACATTTGTGTTTGTGTATGTGTCGGAGGGGTAACATAAAATGTTCCATGGATTATGCTGTACAACAGATTGTTTTAAATGATAGCAGCAACTATCGATATGCTGCATTCAATTACTGCCGGAAATAACAAAATTAAATTGGAAGGAAAGCGCTGTGCTGTTCTTTGCTGTTCTTTCTATGTAAACAAGCATTAATAACAGTATAATGTGCTTTTTGCGCTCTGTGTTTAACTTTGAGTTGTCACACATTTTTGTGAATATCTTTTAAGGCCAATACATCTTTTGGTTAATAAATTACATGCATGAAGCATATTTTATTCCTTTTCATTCTATAGCTGCAGTAAAAAGTAGTTATATGCTATGTATTCTTATTCTTATACAATAAAACAACAGACACCAAAAAATAATTGTGTTACAGGGTCTATTCTGTTATTACCTCTGCCAATGAGGTTGTTTTGTGCCTCTTAGTTTGTCTGTTTGTTTGTCTATCTGTCAGCAGGATATCTCAAAAACATATTTGTCCATAATATGTGGTGGGCATATGCCTTGGGCAAAAAGAACAATTGGTAATATTTTGGTCGTGGTCCAGATCTCATATTTCTGCTATTAAATAATAAGCATTTTTTATCAGTAGCTATGAAACCAACAGATATCCAAATCGTATCGTAAAAAAAATCAATTGAACTTAAAATTTAAGTGATAGGAATGATGTTTTTTGGTGTAACAGCAAGTTGGCGGAGGTTTGCGTTCGGTGCCTTGTGATGATGAAATGGTTAAATTAAAATGAGCTTGCCGAGCCTCTTTCGCTCGTACACAAGTCCAGCCCACTTCAGACTACCAGCCAATGTCACTCTATTGGTTCAGTGTACGAGCTAACGTCTGCTACACTTACGACCATTGAGCCGACATCATCACTCGTCAACCGTTCGGAGTCTTTACTCTGTTCATCCCCGACGTGTAGCTAGCAGTTTAGCTAAAAAAAAACATGGCGGCCCTCAAAGTGTTGTATAGAGTGGATCATTTGTTGTTCAAAAATCTGTCTGGTCCATGCAGAACCAAATTAAACTTCGCGACCCATTCCTTGAGCAAGGTCAGTATCGAAAAGCGCTAACTTAATTATGTCAGGCTGACATGATAGGAAGCATGCTGTGCACAAGAACTAAGATTAATAAAATGCTATAACGTTAATACAAGGGACGTGGCTAAAATTGGCTGTTTTTGTCGCACAACCTATAGGAATCGAATTATTTGCTAACTTATCTGCACCGTATTTTCCTGTCTTTTTCTATTATATTGCTTTATTTCTATCGATAGTAAGTGACCTCACAACCTCGGTGTGATGTTGAATAGTCGTTCTCGGACCATAAACGTTACCTCTTGCAGCCACGTGTTTAACAAGCTTCTGTTAAATTTGAAGTATGTATTATTAGAATTGTGAGCTAATATTTCATTGCATTGGATCAGTGACTAAAGTGCGTTGTGTGTGACTAACGCAATGGTCATAAGAGGTCCTGCACAATTCACCCCTACCAGCATAGCTTCACACACAAACTCAAGAGACTGTTTCCATCACCTTTATTTCCCACTACAAAATAGCCACGTCCACAAAGAGCAGCCAGGGAAACTTGTAAGTCAACATGCAATGTCAAATGGCTTTTTCATTAACACTTTCAAATTGTGGGATTATTGATTACATTTAAATCAAGACTTAAACGTTCCACAAATATATGAAAAGATGGGTTGTAATAATTTGATTGCATTTGAATTTTGTTAACCTTAAATGTGGGGCATGACTTTGAAAATGAAATGTCAAATGGCTTTTTCATTAACATTTTAATATTGTCAGCGAATCAGTACATGAAGAAGCATTAACATTTGAATTAAGTCAACTATACACTTCCATAATGGGTAATGCAGTGCTCCTCTGAACCAATTGGTAACAAATGTCACATCTTTTCACCTGTAATTGTAGCGCCCCCATTACGTCAGTCAGTGTGATTTTGAATAAAATAAGACTAGGTCCAAATGTGACCCATACACATTGACCACATACTGTGCAGCAAGAAATGGCTGGTCATGAACAGGTTCTGATGTAATGCATCCTCCTTGAGTATATACACCACAGATGTATGCAAAAATATATGCCAAAAAGTTTGATTTCATTGTTAAAATAAACTTAGAACATATATAGAAACAGAAATGTACTACTCCATGTATAAATTCACAATTTGCACTACAGCTCAAGCGCCATCCTGTGCAACCTAGTAGTGTTTGTTAGTGCTGTTGCATACATAGACCATATTTCATCATGAGCGTGATCAAACATGCAGAAATGAAAGTCTATAAATCTCTACCATATTAATAGAATCAAGGAGGAAGGCATTGCATCAGATTCCGTTTTGACCAGGAACTTCTTGCTGTGTTTAGTATGTGGTCAAAAGTTTCTCCACAGTTTAGCATGGATCGTGCTCAGGTTCAAGATGCAAGTAAAAAGTGAATTGCAGCGATATCTTGAGGGTGTCCAGACCTCAAAGCCTAACTGTAGAGCAACTTCACTATAACTAGCCTATATTTTGATACTCACTTGAAAGGAGTTTTATAAGCAGTCTCTGAATAGACTAGCAGTGATTCTTAAGGGACATGTGAGCCAAAAAATGAAAGATCTCCTTTGTGTAGCCTACTTTGTTTGGGACAGTCTCGGGGAGGGTCAATCAAGAATAAAGCAGCAGGCTCAGGGGTTGATGTTGGAGGTAGCATTGTATGGCTGTTGGCACAAAAGAGTGCTTGAAGCGCTCCCTTGTGCTCTTGGGTTGGATGAAACGGTGGCTGAAGGAGCTTCTCAGCCCGTTCATCTCATCATGGGATGGAGTGGGATGGGTTCTCCAAGATGGATCTGATTTTAGACCTCATCCTCCCCCCAGCCACCTCTTCCAGGCTGCCCAAGCTCTGTCCCACAACTGAGCCAGCTTTCTTGACCAGCTTGTTGATCCTGTTGGCCTTTGCCTTGATGCCACCTCCCCAACATACCACAGTAAAGAAGAGTGCACTGGCCACCACAGTCTGGTAGAACATGCAGAGCAGCCTGTTGCACACATTGAATGACCTGAGCCTCCTCAGGAAGTACAGTCTGCTCTGACCTTTCCTGTAGAGGGCATCAGTGTTGTCTGACCAGTCCAGTTTATTGTTGAGGTACGCTCCCAGGAACTTGTTCGATTCCACCACCTCCACCTCCTTGCCCTGGTGGATAACAGGTGGTGGTGGTCACCTCCTGTTCCGCCGGAATACCCCCACAAGCTCTCTTGTCTTGCTGACATTGAGCTGTAGGTGGTTGTTATCGCATCATCCGACGAACCTCTCCACCAGACTCCTGTACTCATCCTTATTGTCCTCTTTGATGCAACCCACAATGAATGAATCATCAGAGAACTGGAGATGAGTAGACCCAGAATGGTGACAGTAACGTTCCCTGGGGTACACCTGTGTTGTTCACCAGTGTATCTGACATGCTGCCCTGTAGATGTACGGCCTGCTGGTGAGGTAGTCCATGATCCAGTGTGCCATGGTGTGGTCTACCTGCATGGCTGCAAGCTTCTCTGCAAGCAGGAGTGGCTGGATGGTGTTGAATGCACTGGAGAAGTCGAAAAACATGATTACTGCAATAGTTGATAGTATCTTCAAAAATCTTAAAAAGTCAGGCTGTAACCAGAAATATGTCATGACATATGCCTAGATAGTGAACAAAGGTTCAAGGAAAAGGAGCAGGAGATGAGGGAGCAGATG
>CABFOQ010019215.1:10788-21089 GCA_900660455.1 Gephyroberyx darwinii
GCAGGGTGGAGGGAGGGTGTTGTTAGTCCCCTGAAGTGGAAAAACAGCCGATTATGGATTCTGAAAGATTGGCGTGGCATCAGTAATTACTGATACTGCACGCTCCCACGTAAGACTGAGTGAAGTGGTAATGAAAAACTGACAGAGCATGAGGCACCTCCGCAGTAAGCTCCATTAGCCTCTAGCTCTGTTATCTTCTGATGGAGATGCAGTCAACAAACCACACTGGCAAAAGTATCGCTCCTCATGTACACAGCTGTCTGCGGCCATTACATCTCTCCACGCCACGCAGCATTTGCATGTGTAGAGAAATCTTGTCATTTTTTTTAAATCTCGGCCCTAGAAATTGTACCTTTTTATTTTTTTGATTCACAGATATTGACTTATAGCTTGTTATTCTTCAAAAGTCATTTTCCCTAAATTTTCCAAGACCTTTTTCTGTTGTTATAAGACTTTTGAATATATGACTTTAGCTTATGACTGTATGACTTCTCAAGATTAAGGAAAATGCAATCCTATGATGCCATTGACTTGCATAGGTTAGGTTGCGATGGTTTAAAGAACATTTTCTGGCCGTCATTTCCCTGTACTTACATTATATAAAATAAAAGTCTTTCACTCATCTCAGTCGGTGCATTTCAGTGCATTTGGAATGTCACCTCGCTCTGCTCTGTCCCTCGGTCCCTCAGTTTCCTTCCTGTGCTTTGATTGGTCTTGAATTCCCCAGCATATTGAGCAGGTGAGAATCTGACCCATCGCCCATCTGTCTCTGGCAGCATCTCATTCTAGCAGCCAAGATGGCGAGGGACAAGACTTAAGGAAGCTAGATGGAGACGGGAACTACAGTTTGCCTGCTGGGTCTGCTAGGTCTGTACCATATTATAACGAGTCTCCTCGGTTTACTGCTGTTCTCATAAGTGTTCATGATTGGGAGCAGGCCTACAGTCAAGCCTGCAGGTTAGTTCGAGCTATACTCAGTTCAATGGTTTCTTACATAGCCTCTCCTCCAGCAGTTATAGCGCCACCGCTGTCCAGAGTTCATTATGACATTTTGACTACTTCCACCATAATAAGCCTCGGAGTAGAATGTGGTGAAATAGCTGACGCTGTGCTCCTGTTTTCCCTGTGACACACAGCGCTGCATTTTTTCCCTGATCTATCATTATTGCCGCATTAGTGCACACTCAGACGTCTCACAAACACACAGGCGGAAACCTTTTAAATGAGGAAAGAAGAGGTTACTCTACCAAGACCAAAACCTATGGACGTTGTCTGTGTGTGTGTGTGTGGGTGTCAGTGTGTGTGTGTTTGTGCATGTATTGATGTGGGAGGCTACTGCGCTGGGGGCCAGCCTCCAAATGCCCCATGTTTACACCACTTGTAATGAAATTAGAGCCGCGTGGCGCCCACACTACAGGCCTCCACTGATCCTCTAATTCAATTACCCCCCTTATTAACGCTCTGATGCTGCTGGCTGACCCAGGACAACACTGCTTTTTGCTACACACCATTCACTCAACAGCCCTCTCTGCCTCTCCAGTGGACTGACTAGTGTGAGTCTATTGTCTTATAGCTGAACAGGGGCCGGCCAGGTACTAGAGCTAACTCGCTAGCAATGCTACCAGTCTCTCTTTATGCCTATTAGCATCACCAACTTTCCAGTCCGTTGACGGCAGAGACAGCCAAATAGGCAATAGTCAACGTGGCTAATGTCATGATGGCGTAGATGTTTGGATTTGGTGCACCGGGTCAAGAAGAAAGCAGCGGTCTCAGGAGTTGATGTTGGAGGTAGCGTTGTGCAGCCGGATGGCTGTTGGCACAAAAGAGTGCTTGAAGCTTTCCCTTGTGCACTTAGTTTCGATGAGACGGTGGCTTCATCTCATCATAGAGGGGGTGGCATGGGTTCTCCCCCACAACTGGGCCAGCTTTCGTGATCAGTTTATTGATCTTGTTGGTATCCTTTGCCTTGATGCCACCTCCCCAACATACCACAGCAAAGAAGAGTGCACTGGCCACCACAGTCTGGTAAACATGCTGAGCAGCCTGTTGCACACATTGAATGACCTGAGCCTCCTCAGGAAGTACAGTCTGCTCTGACCTTTCCTGTAGAGGGCATCAGTGTTGTCTGACCAGTCCAGTTTATTGTTGAGGTACACCCCCAGGAACTTGTACGATTCCACCACCTCCACCTCCTTACCCTGGAGGATAAGAGGTGGTGGTGGCCACCTCTTGTTGTGACGGAAGTCCACCACAAGCTCTCTTGTCTTGCTGACATTGAGCTGTAGGTGGTTGTCGTCGCGTCTGACAAACCTCTCCACCAGACTCCTGTACTCATCCTCATTGTCCTCTTCGATGCAACCCACAATGGATGAATCATCAGAGAACTTCTGGCGATGAGTAGACACAGAATTGAATCAAAAGCCACAATGACATGGTTCTGAATCCTGTTATTTTCCAGTTGAGAATTGTTCACAGTAACTGTGTGTAGACTGACTGTTACTATGACTGGAACAAGGCCCATTCCTGCGCTGCAACAGGTCTGCAAGGAGCTGGTGGGATGTACCTTAAAACCCAGGGTGGTATGCGAAGGTTGGTGAGATTGATGTCACGCCAACATGAACTCAGACAAGGACACACACACACACTGTGTATAGCCAGTGGGAGAGCCTTTACCAGATAACTGTACACTTATGATGCTGAGATAACATTTATCATAGCCTTATCAGAGATAGCAGAGAGAGAGTCCTTCCCATTCTCCTCCAGGGTCAGGTATTTCCAGGCCTGCTGACACCAGCCCACTTCATCTACATTCTGGCCTGTCATGATGGCCATAGGGCTTCATCATCACCATGTATTCATTCAGCGGTGGTGCGGTACAACAGCAAAAAAATAAAAAATGAAATAAAATATCACCACAGCTAGAGAGAATGCTAAATTAACCCACTGGACAGTAATACACCTCTAAAATGAAATGAGCGTTGTCCCAGAAGCATTTTATCATTCTGAACCAAAAAGACCCCTAAGAACAACTGCTACATGAAATAACAGAAGAAACATTGCTTTACGTCACAGATTAAATGCCAGGGGAAATGTCTTAAATTAAGCTGGTTAATGGGTTTATCGCAGGTTCGTGGAATCCCCTGTCTGCTGACCCGCCGGAGTGTACGCATGGTACCGATGGGGCTAAATCATCTCAGTGCCCATATTCAGGATTGCAAAGCTAAATCTCTGCCAAGTTTCTCAATCTCCAGCCACTGCATTGAGCTTATTAAAATTTCAATCTGCTGCAGGCTCCCTTTCTCGCCTCGCAGGATGAATGTGCCCTTTTAATAATGTAACTGGTTTTAACAAGATCGTAAAATGTTCATCTAACTTTCATAAGCCCTGTTAGCCAAGTGACAAATTCATGGAATGGCAGGAATCACTTTGGCAGTCCCTCGGTTTTAGAGATGAGAGCACGTTTTTTATGTGTGTGTGTGTGTGCAGCTCCACAGAGGCTACAGAGTTGTGCCTAAGTTTAGCCTGCAGGGAGGGCTGAGCTTGCTGCTGTGTCACCCCTGTCGCTCTGAAATAGAGGTTAGTCGTGATGGGGGAGATTTAGATTGGCCTACTGGTAACTGATAGCCCCTCACTTGAACACTCCCCTTCTCCTCTGCCTCATCCATAATGTACATGTGTGACATTATGGGCTAAACCCTGAAAAGTCAGCCTTTTCAGGCACGGCTAGGGTGTCTGCTGTGTTATGGCGCTCATAATCCATTGGTGGCTGATGAGCTGTCTCTTTAATACAGTATGTGGTCACAGTAACAGTTGAACTAGGGCAGGGTCAGGGCAGCGTGAATACAAAAGCTGCTGGCTGATTTAGCCAAGTGTGTGTGCCTCATCCTCTCAGGCGCCGCTGGAGTAATGTGACCTTCATAGGGAGATTAAAATATGTAGCAGGTGTGCATTGATTTTTTGGACCGGCCACTGAGATTTATGGACTCGGCCAGTGCATAAATATTGATACTTGTGCTCCTGAAGAGAGATCTGACTGTGTGTCAGTGTGTGTGTGTGTGTGTGTGTGTGTGTGTGTGTGCGCGCATGCATTTATGCACCACTTGAGATAAAGAATAAAAATAGGATGATATGATGGCACCTGATAAAAAAGAATCATTGGTAGCACATTGGTTTTGGTAGCCTAAATTTGCTTCTGACCCAGCAGCAGCTTAATAAGGTCATTCCCATTAAGTGATGGCTAATTACGATGCCTGTCACTCAAGTCCCCAAGCTGCATTGTCAGGCGAAAGAGCAGTTTAAGACGTGAGTATTAATATTTAGGCTATTACCTTCTGTTTCAAATAGCTTGTTTTGTGCTCAGAGATACTCAAGTTAGTCAGTCCTCCACTGGCCTGAGATCAAATCCCACCAGTGCTTTCCTGCTCTCGCTCCGTCTAATCGTTTTCTCTCTCTATTTTCCCACTATGTCAATAAAACACTCAAATACTAAAAGGTGCCCGCTCTCCTAATAGTATGTTTTACTGTGAATCATATTCTTGTCCAATACAGAATGAGAAAATCATCAGTGCGCTTCCTTTTTTGTTTAATATTGCCCACAAATTGAGGAGCAAACATAAACAGCTGATCCACTGACATGTGCAGTGATATTAAAAATTTGATCAAGCAGATTAGAGCCATAATATAATAATCTTTTTTTTTTTTATTTCATCAATGTGCACATTTGGCATGTTTCCCCATATTAATGTAATCTATCATCGTCGTCTTTCTCTCTGCTCTGTCAAACATACACGTTTGCATGCACACACAGCACAAAAACAAATACTGCGTGATGAAATTGCGTGCTCAGATCTTTTAACATCTAATTATGCCCATCAGAAGGTGGGATGTGCTCAATCTAGTGCTCCTTAATTAGATTGGTGCCTGGGTGGAAGGAAAGGGCAAAGATGGCTGCCAGCGCTTCTCAGATAGATAGAGGAGCTGAATGTTAATCTGGCCACGCAGGGTGTCAGAAGGATTGGGTTGAGCCACGCTTGTACCGTGGAGTTGAGTATTGTTATTGTATACTGCCTCTAACCCTCTCCTGTCTCCTCAAATTGTTCCTCGGTGTCATTGAGGAATGCTTGTTCATTAGACCGCTGCTTTCAAAGTCGGTGGTTAGCCGGCTTCCTCAGAGCTTGTTGTTGACTGTTAGGTTCAGACTCTTGCTACGTGCTGAGTTTGGGATGTTGTCCTTTGTGACGTTTTGTTCTTAGGAGGCGGTTTAGGACGAGTGTGAGGAGCAAGTGGTCCTGACAGGCCCGACTCGGGATGACTCACGCCGCTGACGTGACTTTTTGTCCAAGGAATTCACCAGAAAAAGGTTGTTTTCTGCGTCAGTTGCTTAGATTGTATCTCTCTTTCGCCCTCTCTCTGTTTATCTCTCTCTGTCCTGGCGTTGTTCAGTTGGCGCTTCGGTGAAATGGAAAGCCCGCTCAGGATCCCCTCAGCATGAAAGGGAGAGTCCAGTGAATGTGTGAATTAGAGAGAAAACCGCTGAGTGAATAACTGTACAACATGTTTTGTATCAACATCCAAACAACGATATCAAGGAACCAATCTCTGATCGCAGCTACATCTCGACTGACTCCACAAACTCAGAGCTTAGTAATAAGCGCAAGCTACCATGACAACCGTGACTTCAGATCCAAGGCTTGGGATTATTATTTTTTGGATTTCAGGCCGTTTTAACAAAGCGAAGCACAAGAGACAGTCAATAAATAAATAAATTTAAAAAAACAACAGCGAGCCACTCACTGGGGACTGAATTGTTAACCTGCACCACTCAGACTTATGGGCAGTAAGAGAGAGCAGCACGTGGCCTGGAGTCAAACAACACAAAGGAGCGTTCCTTACATTAACCCATCACACGCTTTACTGCAGATTAAGGAAAAGTGGCTTTGGTCTTTGTTTTGTAGTGGGGTACGTCCATAACAAGTCCATAACAAGTCCATAACAAGTCAATAACAAGTCCATAACAAGTCAATAACAAGTCCATAACAAGTCAATAACAAGTCCATAACAAGCCCATCACTTGGACTTGGACTTGCAGTGAGTCCATATTTATTTACTGTGTCAAACCCACACTCAGTTAGTCTGACCATAGCTGGGTGATGGTGTGTTATTGGGTGACTGGAGCGTCGGCAGCATGCAGTAATTTAATCAAGCGGGTTGGATAGCACCGCGGCGCACTTCAGCATCAGGTTACAGGCTTCTGTGGTGGTTTCAGGCTTCTGTCAAGAGAGGTCCGTCTATCTCTCATCTCCACTCTGGTCCAGACGACCTTCTGGAGACTGAAGCCTGCTGTTAGCGACCTGCTGCGTCTCCGGATATGAGGGAACTAGTCTTTCAGTCTTGCACTGTCTGTGTGTGGGAGAAGGTAAGGCCAGTGAGAGTGCTTGGGCAATAGTAGCTTTTGTACAGTGTTGGTGAGAGAGGTCAGGGGTCAACTTGAAGCGAGATAAAGGCGACTGAATTGAATTGTGTGATATTTTTTACGATGCTAAGAGCGGCTAAGCTAGTTCAGTGTCACACAGGCTCCATCACTGTCTTTGAGTATTCAGTAAACTCAATCACACAAAAAGGGACTGCTGGAATTCCACCACTGGTTAGTTGGAAAACATTTGTACTAAAATAAGCATTCTTAATTAGACATCATTGATTACAAGTATTTGTAATGTCATGGATTTTCTATCTCAAATGCTCTTTGGGTAATAGAGTCACTGCATTATACATTACAAATGTCCTTCTTAACAAGTCCTTTCGTGTCATGTTCAGTCCTGAAAGCTTGAAACATTCAGTCAGTGTGGTGAGACAATTCCACACGTTTGCAGTTTCAGGAATTTTCTAGAAAAAAAAGCATCAATATCTTGAAACAAGGCAAGGGTCGATCACTCCACTAGTAAGAAAAAGTGAAAGAAAAGCAAAATTATCCGTTTTATTTCTTGTGTTAAGAAATATATAGAATTAAATACATTTTAAGACATTAGACGGCTTGTTGAGATGGATATTTTTTGCCTTTGCACTGAAAGATGTTTTGCATTTGCTCTATACCCCATACCATTTCAAACCTGATGCATTTGCGATGGTGCATACAGGGCTGTCTTCATTACAGTAACATGAGCACAGGCGTCAATGGAAAGTCACATCTCTCATTATTCAAACAGTAAGCCTAAGCCTTGGCTCATCTCAGCAGTGTCTGATGCCCTGATCACTCAGTACCCTACATGGAGCTGCTGTGCTGCCCTGCTGTTACATAACACTGAGCTTGCATATATTTTCATCAGGCAGGAGTCCATTACCTGCCGTTGTTTGATGTTTGTGACGGATTTTACCCCTTTTAATGGGTTTAAATACGGCTTATGGTATTTCCTTGCTGCATTGCTGCCGTAAGCACTGTCTTCGACTTAAAGAATCTCTCTCTCTCTCGCTCTCGCTCTCGCTCTCGCTCTCTCTCTCTCTCTCTCTGCACTGATGATGACTCACACTCCAACACACCCTGCAGAAATCTCTTCTCCAGAACCCCAGAGAAGGAGAGAGAGAGAGAGAGACAGAGAGAGAGAGAGAGGGGGAGGAAGAGGAGTGTGTGGCCTTTGATGTGGCTTTAACACTGTTGTCTGTTCATGCATCCTGCTCCTACCTGCTCTGTCTGTGCTTCTGTGTCTGTCTACAGGAATACTTCCACTCATCACTATTCCCTATGGGTCCGTTCGGGCCAGGAATGCAGCTGCGATTTTTTTGTACTGTTAAACCCCAGAGTATATTTTACATTTATTCGTGCAACAGATTCTCTTTTCTGCATTTACATTCATCACGTACATTTAACGCCTCCAAGAAGGAGGAGCCAAGCCCTGAATTACAATTTCAATTCTGGCCTTTATTTCAGCTGAGGGAGTGATGTGTCAAATGAAAGAATTAACAAGCATTGCATGCTTAAACAGTAGGGTGTAAAGGTGCTATTTATAGGTTGTCCTCATGATCCCCATTCCATAGTTGTCACCGTAGGCTGCCCTCCAGTGAGCGAGCTAACACTGTGTGGCATTTGCAGTGATGCTGAAGTCCAGTCTGCACGTGCCGCAGTGCCGTAGGTCCACTGCCCCCGGGCTTCTGGTTCTCTGGAAATAGGAAAAGAGCAAAGAGACCGAGCGTGATTAATGGCCATGTATGTGCGGCAGAAAACACAACAGGCCTGCCCGCCGCCATTTCCTACCACACGGCCCCACAGGCTGAGAATTACATAACAGATCTGCAAAGTTACTCATGCTGATTCTTAATTGCTTCAGTTTGTTATTTCATCTGATTGTGGCTGCACGGCCTTGTACGGCGCACGGGTGTCAGGTGAGATCACTGTCACGGCCGGATCTTGCGCTAAGTGGTTTGTGCCCCGCCCAGGTTGCTGCCCTCTTATTCACCGTGCCCCCTGGTTCAGCTTTCAGGACTGTTTTTGGAAGAAATGCTTTATCTCTCCCCCTCATGCCATTCTGGATTTGACTGGCACTTTTTTTTTTCTATTAAGAATCTGCTATTTTTACCACATTGTGTCAAAACAAGGCTGTCTCATCCCGGGTATGTATGTGCTCACTGAAATAGCTTCCCTCCCCCAGAAGGCTGGAGTGGTCTCTTCAGCTACATGTGCTGAAGCCCTGGCTGTTGTGCTTCACACTGCATGCAGGCCCATTACGCAACCCTGTGCATCAGCCGCCGGGCTGCAGGGCCGGCTACCAATCACTCTCTCTCTTTCTCTTTCCTCTCCCTCCCTCTCTCTCGCTCTCTCTCTCTCTCTCTCTGTCTCTCATTCGCTCTCTGTTTTGCCCCATCTCTGCTGCCTTACTCCTCTCCTCTTTGATCCCAATTTCATGTTTTTCAAAGAAGGTAGAGGAGAACGCGTGGTGCGCTGATTAATTTGGTGTACACCAAATTATATCAGTCTATCTTGCAGAGATTCAGTAAATGCTGTGGATTGCCGTTGGTATGCCGTGTGAATCTCTCTCGGTGTACTGGAGTGTGAAGGCAGGTCAGTGGAGGCCAGCGGAAGAAGAGAGGATGATCTGTCCTTTGTTGTCAGTGGGCTTCCTGTGTTCTCTGCCTCATGTTAATGCAAGCCGGACAGTTGAGCTTTCAGAAGTACTGGACCGCTGCATGGACGTAATTGGCATTACTCAACTAATTCCATCATCTGCCAGGTTGCACAGTGCTCTTATAAACAGAACTACATATGCCATAAAGTACTAATGTGCTATCTGCTGATAATCTTGGTGAGTTGGTGTATATGGAATAATACAGCAAAAAGTACACACACATACAGCACATAGTAAACGGCAAGGGATTTTATGCAATATACACAATATATAATGTAATGTATGGTTACAGCACACACTGAATTTGCAGTGAAATTGCCATGGAAGAAGTAAGTGTTCACATCCACTCAGTCTACAGACGCTTTCTCACGTCTGCGTTGACATCTCACACTATAGCCCTGGCTTACATGGTGTAATTTATTAAAGTATACCATTATAGTATATTATATATAAATGTTATATTAAAGCCTATACAGTTACTTGAAGTCAGTTCTTGAATGAACACACACGCGCACACACACACACACACACACATACATAGTCTTTTCCTCTTTCTGTATCTCTCAATTTCTCTTTTGCAATGCACAAAGTATGCCTTATAAACACATCCTGTATATATATTTATTTAAAAACAACGTATTTGAAATGTTATCTTGACCGTTCAAGACAGTGCTGAAGTACCTTTGATGTGACATGAATTTCTTTGTTGAGAAATGAGGCTCTAAGCACAGTAATGCCTGCTCTGCAACAACTTGAGACCTAGTGCCAAAGCCTGTTATAAACCAGCTTCTATTCAATTAAAAGCTTTTGCTTTGCCAGCATAAACGCCATGGTAACTTTTGAGTGCAGTGCAACATTCGCAATAGTGTGCCAAAAGCAGGCATAACCAGAGGTGGGCCTGTGTAGCTCAGTGGGTAGAGTATGGCACTACCACTGCCAGGCTTAGCGTTTCATGGCTCACTACTTGTACTGCAAAGCTCTCTGATTGAAGCATCCACCAAATGGCATAGATTTAATATTATTATTTATGTTGTATAAACCATATAGAGTGATACAATGTCTATGAAACCTGATCATGCTTTTAAAGCGAGGTTACCAGCAGTGTTATGAGGGCTTGTGAAAGATATTGGTTGTGAGGTCCAATGTCACTGAACTGTTTGGATACTATTGTTGGCGCTATTCCCTCCT
>CABFOQ010019215.1:21400-31699 GCA_900660455.1 Gephyroberyx darwinii
AGCAGTAAATCACGGTGGCCACTCACAGGCACAAAGACTCACTTTGTTGGCATCTCTGTTCCAAATTGACCTCAGATGTGTTTTTTTCCGTTGCTGTTTGCTTTCATGAGTAACCTGGTTGTATGGATTGTGGATTCAGTGGAGTGGAGTGAGTAAAAGGCCCAGATTGACATTGCACTTGCTTTAATGGCATTATGAAATTGTACTTGCCTATCTCCGTCATGCTTCCACCCCCTTTGTTTGTGTCAGTCTTTTCCAAGTCTGTTTTTCAAAAACAAAAGTGAAATTGGATTTTTTTTGCATGCCGAATACTGAAATTGAAGTTTGTTTGTGAAAGAAATGGAGAGCCCAGTGATTGACAGGTGGAGGTCTTGTTTTTCTGCTGTTTATCCTCTCCCCAGTGTGCAGGAATCAAAGTCCTGTCAGCCCCTCTCTGATCCCTGGATGAGGACCAGCGAGCATATTGACAATTGAGTCTTCAGTAGCAGCAGCTACCTACTCCAGGCTGTTGTTTATATGCTAATGCTGGACGCTGACACGCTTGCACGACCGACTCACTTTCTGCTCGGCTGTTGGTTGCGCGCACCGGGCGTTAACTCTTCATATCAATCCCGACTCCCCATTCCGCCTGACAAAGATCATGTCTTTTGTGTAGAATGCCAGTCAAATCACAAAGGCTTATACAATACCTGATACCTTTAGTTTACCAGGTCCGTTGATTGCGAATTTTACTTCCCCGTGGCTCGTGGGAAAACACAGGCCAAAGAAAAATAGATTCAGATTTGCAGCCCTCGTCCACCCTGGAGTTACAGGGCTCTCTGCTGTAAAAAATAAAGTAATTTGTTTTCAATTGAGCCTCAGCAGGGAGGCCTCCTCATTTGTTCCACTCCACTATGTGTGTGTGACCAGAGTGTCTGTGCGAGTGTGTGGAAATTTGCATGTTACTTTTTCATTTTTGTGATACTCTGTGTATGTTTTGCTCCATTAACTTAATTGCCCGGGCACTTTTGCTGCTCTCCTTTTTGGCCCAAAGACAAACAGAAAGATATAAAACAAATATTAAGGAGGCTGCACCCTGTGCATGGGAAAATGAATTGGATTACAGTGCCAGTGTATATAATGTATATATATACATAGTGCATGAGATCAATTAATTACATGAAATGTGCTTGATGGTACAATGATATACCACTTCATGTGCATGTGCGCTCAGACATCCAGTCTCTCCCACACACACACACACACACACACACACACACACACACACACACACACACACACACATACAAGCTCTGGCACTGTTTCTTGGAGTTTCTGATTTGCTTGTTATATCTCTTGTCTTTTTATTTTCCCTGTTTTTTTTCAGTCAGTTTTTTTTATCAGTTTTGTGTCTTTTGTTTCTGTGAAGCCCTTTGTGACAAACAGGATGATACTAATAGAGCTGAATTGAAGTAGTCTGTATCCATTGCCAGCCTTGCCCAGCTTCTCCAGCTGACCACTTGTGTGATTTGGCACTTGGAGGTCATAGGAACTGGGTCCTCAGTGTCTGCTAGTCAGGTAATGACCAGTAATTGAATGTCGTGTAAATTGGCAGTGAGGGTTAGCGAGTTTGCCCGGATGGGAGGCAATGGCGTCTGTTTCTGATGTGATTGTGCCAGGTTCCTGTGGAGTCAAAGCCTCACTCTTTATCTCCTCCTGGGCACCACCTGTCTCCCATTACAGGACACAGGGTCTCCTCACCCGCACCCTAATATGAACATTTCTTACATCAGAGCCTGTCTGGTTTGCTTCGGCCAACAGCCTCGTCACAATCCATTAACAGATAGACAATCTTTTTCACTCGTTCACAACCAGATGACCCACATGAGGCCACATACTACCTCTCTCTGGCATGGTGGAGCCATTAATGGGAACCTTTTTGGAACACATTTATTTTGCATCACATCGTATTTTGCAAAATAATATTTTGCAGGTTCTGTTTTGTGAAAGTGAAGAAAGTGAAACTCAATGTTTGCTCATTATATTGTTTTTTTTGCAATCTGGAGAGTGATTTAAATGGTTGCCAGCTATTGAAATGTGTTTAATGAATGGAGTGGAATGGAGTGCTCTTCCCTGCATCCAGTACAGCTCCTCCCTGCAGAGTTGAACAGCATATGTCTGTGGCACTGGCACAGGATCAAAGGGAGACACAGCCACCTCAGCTGGTGACAGCCCCTTCGCCTATAACAGCCTGGGCTCTCTCTGTCTGGGGCAGGAAGACAGTTAAATTAGAGGCAGCCAGCACAGAATTAGCCTTTGCTAGGAGTTAAGCATTTCATCCTGTAGAAAGGACCTTCAGCTGGGGCGAAGGAAGGGGATGTACCACCAGAGCATATGCTAGTTAGTACAGCCTTCACTTCAAAGGCTGCCAACCTCGTGATGTGAATTTCAACACCACCACAGATTCATGCACGTTAGCATACTGTAGCTAATACAATTGGGCTTAATTGTAACAGCTAATGATTTCTTGTTGTGCCAAGAGGTGCACTAGTTTGGATCACTGTATTTTCCCTGTAATTATCCATCTTTGTCTACCTTGACATTTCATAGGTCAGTGATTTTGAATTACCAGGGACATTGTGATAACACTGGATCAGAACAAATAGGACAGCATGTAATATTTTGTGATATAATCAGCTTATCTGGTGGGAGCCCAAGTGTGCAGACAAACAGGCAGCCTGGTTCGATGTGAATTAATGTGCTCATGGCAGGTTTGTGAGATTCTCTTTCTCCATGGGCTTCTGACTGAGAGGGGCTCAGATGTGAGAGCACAACTCCCTGCAGAAAGGAGTGGGTGATTCTGGCAAAGTCATGACAGCATGAAGGGAAAGGATGGCTGTTTTCACCAGCTAGCTTGCACTAGCTCAAAGAATTGCAGCTGTAAATCATGGAGAGATTTTATGTCTCGTTTTTAATTCATTGGTGATTAAATGTTCTGCGCTGTTTTGTAATGAAATGTGTTGATTTATTACATATCTATTACGATAGAACATGAAAGTTGAGCTTCAATACTGGGAGGGCTACCCTGGAAAATCCTGGTGGCCCGGACACAAAAAATACATTTTACAGAAATCAACAGCCTAGACGTCTATTTAGTCTACCTTTCTCAAAGTCTGGCATAAACCCAACACCCCCGAGCTGCTTCAGTTTATCTTTAATTTCTGTGTGCCACTGGCCATTTACATCTTAACATTTTTTAACATTTTGTGTTAATTGATTGTTAAGTGCAGATACAGGCCTGCATTCAGTAATTAACCCAAAACATGTTTTAGCCTTCAACATCGGCTCTTCATAATTCTTTTCACAGATTTGAAATCACAAAAGGGTTTCAGTTAAGTGTTGCAGTTGTGCACTAAACACACACAATCTGAAAATAAGGCTACTGGCTACTTTCTAATGGCCCATCATAATATTTTTTTATTCATAGACAGCAAATAAAACTAATTGGTGGCATGAGTGGAGTGGGTGGTGTGTTCAGTTTGTATTATTGGTGAATTGAGAACTGGCCAAGATAAAATGATATCCAAACTCTACAGACCATCTTAAAATAAATAATTTCATAACATAAACCTAATTGTAGTCAGTAAATCCCACTTTGTGCTTTTGGCGACGGTATCTGTGGCCTAGCCTACAGGCTGCCAAATGGAATGAAGGGACCGGTCGTATTTGCCAATGAGTTCGCTGACCCCCGCAACTACCTGGACGTCCTGTGCGTATCCACAGTTGCATCATATTGCTGAGTCTCCATTTATGGTGCTTTTATGCCTAATGCCTCAGTAACAGCAGTACCTCTCAGACCTGTCAATCGTCTCAGCAGCTCATCTACCCAGATAGCGGCCACTTTAACGGGGCTGAGCTGTGAAACACTGGCACTCTGGTATCAGTTTAGATGCGCACGGGAAATCTGGGTACTTCAAGGGTACAACTTTATAACTCTTGGCAGGAAAATATCCCAGCAAACATTTTGAACACACGTGTAAATATAGTGCCAGAATGAAAGTTGAGAAAACAGCATAAAACAGAGTAATGTGAGTAATGTTCATTCCTGTTTTAGTCCGCTTAGCCTCACATCTGTGTGTTTCTGTGTGACTGAGCCAGCTCTAGTATCGGCTCACAGGCTGTGCAGGGAGTCAAACCCCACAGTCCATATAAAGAAGATAGGTTCCGGCCCACTCATATGACCTGGTATTATGCTGTTTTCTCAAGACAAAGGTCACAGTAAAAGATGCAGAGGTGATATGTGTGTGCGGGAACCGTCCTTTGTTATTGGGTGTTTACTGCTCTGCCACGAGAGACGAAGGTTACCATGTGAACTGAACGATAGTCTGCAGAGATTTGGGCAGCAGCTCCAGTCTGAGGATGCGTGAGCCTGTAGGTCTCAGTGGGCAGCAGCAGTGGGTTTCCATCATTTGCTTGGTTGCAACAGCAATCATCAGATGCTCTCTGTGAACCTTTCGTCAGCTGCCAAAACACACAAAATAATCTCCTTTACTGTATGTATGTAACAGTGCATTGTTGGTGCTAGCAGTGTCATTCACCGCGATGTCAGATTAATAGACATTTCAGCAATGCACAGCAAACCCCCCCCCTTATCTCTGCAGTAGTCTCTATGAGTCATTGTTTGGTTTCCATTAAGGTAAAAGTCTCTTCTGAAAGCCCGGTGTTCACGCAGCGGGATTATCAGAATTATAGCTCTCCCTTGAGCCATTCATGTACCGTTGAGCCTGCTCTCTTCCAAATTAGCCCCCTATTGCAGCAGCCCCACGTTGTGTTGTAGAGCCTAGTTCATCCTTTTTGTTCTGCTCCTGTCAGC
The DNA here is from genome assembly GCA_900660455.1 of Gephyroberyx darwinii. Classification (NCBI taxonomy): domain Eukaryota; kingdom Metazoa; phylum Chordata; class Actinopteri; order Trachichthyiformes; family Trachichthyidae; genus Gephyroberyx; species Gephyroberyx darwinii. The sequence continues at coordinate 26,253 of CABFOQ010019215.1, forward strand.
CCCCCTTTCATCATTCCTTTTATTTAGAGAACTTTGGAAATATAGATCTTGTTCCTTTTATTCTTCTTGTTATTATTATTACCCATTTCTTTCTATTTGTTTCGGTCTTCCTGCTTTTTCAGCTTTCACCTATCCTATCTCCCTCTCTTCTCACCCGCCTTGCCTATCTCCTCACCCTCCTCCTCCTCTTCATCCTCCTCCCTTTGTGGTCTTCAGTAGTAGTGTGGTAGACTGATAGGCCGTCAGCAGGCAGGTAGTGTAGCGCTCAGTGGCTTGGAGAGGTCAGACCCTGGCGATAGTGGTAGCTTCATTTGGATTCAGCGGCATGCTGAGGCTTGGTACTCACTCACTTGGTACCACCTTGGTAGTCACACAGCCTAGGGCACAGAACAGGAGAGAGAGGGAGCGAGAGACAGAATCCAGACTAGGCTACTCCTACTGCCACTAAGGGCTGTCTCCACTGCCATTGCTGCATGACGTTTAATATGCCTGATAGAGGATGCCTCGCTCAGGGCTAAGACACTCTTATACCCGGGACAAAATGCTGCAGAGCTGAGGAGCTTAGACGGTAAATCCTGACTCCCTTCCATTTTTCATTTCTGCCATTCTCCCTTCCTTTTCATCTGTTTTTATCTCTCTGCCTCTCCTCCTCTCGCTCACACACACATACATTTGCCCACTATCACTCCTTTCTCTCCCCCAACTCTTTACCCTCTCTCATTTCTTTTGTCCTCTATCCATCTCTCTCTCTCTCTCTCTCTCTCTTTCTCCTGCTCTGTGCCCTAGGCTGTGTGAGTACCAAGGTGGGTCTGTTCATGTGAGAGGAGTGTTTAGTGGGCTCTCTGATGCTGAGGGAAGAGGAGGTTGCTACAGGGATTAGAGATTGTGTCTGTGTGTGCATGTGTGCATGTGTGTGAGAGGGGATGGACGTGGTTATACCGGGTTTTCTGTGAATCTGTGATTCAGCAGTCAGTCTTCATGTTGATGTGCGCACACACACACGCACACACACACACATACACACTCTCACGCAGTAGACAAGTACAGTATTAGCAGAGTGCGGGCATCTGTGCCGCGCACACAGACTTAAGCTGTAGGGGTTATGTAACTTACTCTGCCATTTCAAATGATTTGAGATCACGACTGCTTGCTATGCTGGACTAGATTACTGGACTGTGTCTGGGCCAGCAGCATGGGCAGTATAGTCAGCGATGCTCCGTGGCTGACTTCTGCTGAGTGGAACTGGTGCTTGGGTGTTGGGTAACAGAGGGGGATCCTCTCTTTCAGCCCCTGACAGCTCACTGGTGTGCTAATACTCAGCACTGGTAGCCTCTCCTTAGCCTGATAGGCTACAGCTTCCCTAATGGCCTTCCCCTTGGCTGCAGTGTGACTGGAGAAAAAAAGCAGCCGCACACAATAACAGGGATGATGTCTCAGGACGATGTGTACGTCTTTGGGTGCAACATTGGCATTTTTAGAGGCCGCAAATTAGCTGTAAAGCTGTGTGCTGCAGTCAGAGTTGATATTGGTTTCTGGGAGTTACTCCCCGCCTCTAAAAGGTCAAGTGCTCTTTTGTTGTGCGACCGTCAGTTTGATTATAATGTAGCTTCGGCTGAGTTGCAGCACGCTGTGTGCCTGCATATTTATTTAGAGGATTAGTAGTCAGTCACATAATTAGATATGAGGTTAACCTGAGAGAGTTTGCTAGCATCAAAGCAAAATGTAATTCCTTATTTATAACAGAGGTTGCTCTAAAACCCGTCCTGGAGCTGCTCTCGTGTGCGTGTCTGTCTGTATTTGATATCGCAGTCACATATTTACTATTTACATACTGTAGATCACCCCCTGATGGAAACAGTGTAAATATTTCAGTCAGCCATAGGAGAGATTATGATCCATCATCATGCATCATGCATATTCAGTACAACAGGGGCTGAGAGAGAGAGAGAGAGAGAGAGAGAGAGAGAGAGAGAGAGAGAGAGATTAATGAGGTTACCCCTGCACACCAGAGATTGTGAGCAGAGCTTTCCCAACTACAAAAGATCAGAAGACCAAAGGCTGAGATTGGGGAAAGCCTCCTGTGTTAGTCAGTCGGTGCTGAAATAATGGCGTCTAAACCTCATTTTACCAAGATGTTACTGTCGGTTTAAGAGTGGGGAGTCAGCAGCGGCACAAATAGCGCAAAAATAGTTGGAGCTGACAGTACACCACATGCTACTGTTTTGTTGTCCCGGGGGAGCTTTCCATGGTGCTGAACACCAAGACGGGTGTGTTCAGGGCTCACAGCTGAGGCAGTTATTCTGAGTTCCTGTCTTCTTTTGCAAAACCTTTACTAACCTCTATGGGCTGCTGCCGTGCTACTCGTGATAATGAGGTTTAGAGATTGCAAGGTATTATTTGTTAAATGAAAGATTTGTGGCTATAGTATGGTATTTTTGTAACCTATTGCCACTGGTAGATCTGATGATTGATCATGGTGTTGCCTACTTGTTGCCATTAGTTTAACAAGGTTAGTCCAGGTAGAGATCTCTTGCACAAGGGGGATCTGGCTGTCAGAGTAGCAATATGTAGTGGCAGACTGAAAAACAGATTTAGAAAAAGTGAGAGGAAGAGAAGAAGACCGAAAGAGAGAGAGAACAAGATGGAGAAAGACAGAGGAGTGAGATACAGAGAGAAGAACAATGAAAAAAAAAACAAGTTAATAACAGCATCCACTATTTCCAATATATTCATCTTTCATACTCATGCTGATCAAGCTGTCAGGCTGGAACTCACCGTAATCATAACCACACTGGAGACCTCATGCCTTTTTGTCACTGATTTTCAAAGATAAAGTGCCATTTGACTTTGTGGCTTAGCTACAAAGTGAAACACCATGCTGCCCAGCAGGCAAATTAGTTTCACAATAGAGGGTGGTGGTCCGTGTCTCCTCCCTGGCAGATCGTCTCTCCCACCCTCTCCACTGCATACAGGGAGTCATATAGATCTCTATGGATGCACTTCTGTTGTGCATGCATTTGCATTAGCGCCATTGAGGCACAAATGCTAGATCCTGCTTAAGGGCTTGGTCTCGCTCATCTGTCTTCATCCAATGTGCAGTAAACGCCTCTTCACTTTATCCAGGAGCTCATTACTCACAATGGCAGCCATTTGAATCTTTTATCAGAGGGATTTTTAATTGAACATTGGCAAATGTGTTCCAAACAAATGGGCCTGAGCAAGCTTGAGAGCTGTGTGTGTGCGCGCGCGCGTGTGTGTGTGTAAGTAAAATATTCAGCTTAGCGTGGTGTCGAAGCCGCCTGGTTCTGAAAACTGTACACATTAGATACCAGCCCACAAGGGAGATGGCACGCCGTCTGCCGAGACACTGTGATTCACGCTGTGATTCAACGCTCACGTTGGAAGGCCACATACGGCGAGTCTGAGTCCACTACCAAGAACTCTTCATCATTTATCAAAAACTAATACAATGTTTTTAGTCTGTTGAAACTTCACATTCAAGGATACATTATTTAGAACTATTACAAATCATATTTGTTAGATCTTCTTTGAAATTGAAATATATGTGAATATCTTGTTCACACCATTTAGTAAAATATTAACGTGTGTTCCTAATATACAGTGTGAATTGTTTTGTTTTTTTAACAACTAATATTAGATATTGAGTAAATTAATATGGTCTTCTATGCATTATTGTTGCTACTGATAATGCTTTAACTTTGAAAAAGTTTGAAAAAGACTTCCGTTGAAACATATTTTAAATTATTAATTCAATTATTTTTTAGAACGATGTAATCTTGTTTGAGAAATATCATTTGACTAAAAATGTGTATTCGTTTTTGATAAATGATCAAACAAAAGGGTTTTGGACCCCACTGTACAGGTGAACAATAGCAAAGGTGCAAAGGTCTGTAGAAGCTACAGCCGCTAACCCCTGCAGTAGCTATCATGACACCCAGCGAAATAAGTACATAAAGGCTTTTAGTTGAGGCAAACTCCTCACAACAATTTTTTGTATTAATAGTCACAAATACTTCATGCGTGAACAGTGCACATGCACACGTACACACATGTACATACGCATACATGCATGCTTGCAGGCAAATGCACACACACACACAACTGAGCATGATCACAGCCTGGTGGACCTGCTATGACAGATAAAGGGTCAAGGATGTAATCATGCTAACTGTCACTTGCCTGGGGTGAAGCGGCACAAGGTCAAAGAGCATGAAAGGGTCAAAGCTGGTTCCTCCTCCTCCATCCACTCTTGCTGTTCTCTGACCTTATTGCTTGCTGTCTTATTAAATATAGACTGACACTCTGGGGTCAATAGGGGAAGCGCCAGATGTAGCAGAACAAAATGTCTTCCTTTTGAATGGATTCCAATATCTATTCAAACCGTGCTGTAAGCGTCGCTGTGATGAAGTGCACATTCATGTTTTCTGATGTACAGTACATCATTGTGTGCTGTGGACTTGTGGTGGCTCCAGCGCTTATTTTAGTCCAGGACACGTGGGTCCACGCTACCAGAGAGTGTGCACTGGAGGAACACACTGACAGATAAAACCCCTTGTAATGCTATACACTAATCTTAGCGCATCCAGCAGTAAGGATGTGCCTTGTATACTGATATAGAGCTCAGTCTGCTGAAAGCCAGTGGGTCTGGTTGGTTATGTAATATTTGTTCACTGATGCTTTCATGCATTTCATAGTATAATGGTAGGTGGTAACTAGGCCTTATACCCTTTCCTTTCAAACCTGCCAGCTCATCATGGATGAAATCAAAGTGGTAACTCTTGATTGGATTAGAGTCACAGTGAGACATGGCATCTCCAGCGCCGGTAGAACACCCTGGCAGCTTTGACGAAGATATCTCCTTTTGGGTGGTCTGCTCCCAGCGAAAAGCCAGCGGTGGTTAACTCTATAATACACTGATAGACTATACAAGTCATCCTGCATGGCAATTGCAGCAGACTCCAACTGTGTTCTTGTTCTAATCGCACGATGTGAAGACACTGAGCTTGATCCCTTTGTAATTCACCAGCTAACGTAGCATTCAGTTGTCAGCTCAATTGAATGGCTGCTTGATGGAAAGATAATTCAAAACAGTTATTGGGAGTACGAGCTCTCAGGTGGACACTGGTGGAGCCTTGGTACTGTTGCTTGCTACTGTTGTCATGACAGAGAATGCAACATATATATGTGAATATGTGTGTATATATGTCATAAGATACAATTTACACCTTGCCAACAGCAGCAGCAAAAAATAGACTGAACAAAAATGACCAAAGATTATTTTCCAGTGCCTTCAATCTCTCTTTTTTTCCACATGATTACTAGAGGATCCTTTCTTTCCAAAGACCACCGACCCCACTATCTTTAACATTAGAGGCCTCCTATCTGTTGTCCACATAAAAACATTTTGTAATAAGTAATTTAAAATC
>CABFOQ010019219.1:2325-20101 GCA_900660455.1 Gephyroberyx darwinii
CTTCTTGCCCAACTTGTGCATGAAAGGGAGGACGTTATTAAAGGAAAATTTGGAGTTGGAATAACTTCAAAAAACAAAAAAGAAGCGTGGGAAAATATATGCTTGCAAATGTGGCTTTCCCACTTCTGTCCAGAACCACCGATGACTGTGGAAAGTGCTGGTATTCAGTCTCAGGCAAGGGCAGAGATTGCAGAATTCAAGCGACAAACAACTGCCACAGGTAATAGGACATTAGGCCAATTATTTTCAACTACACTAGACCACAATGTTTTATTCTCTATCATTCAATGTATTTAGGCTATATAAAAATGAATATAAATGTATTTATACATGAATGAACCTCGCTATACATGTCATTGCAGATTATATTAACATGTAATCTATAATTTGAAATATTTATTGCATTTATTAGGAAGAGGCTCAGCACCCAAGGCTCTATCGCCTATTGCCTCAGTGGTGTACAGTGTCCTTGGGCACTCAGACACCAGCATAGGATTGTTTGTGATTTAGTCTTAGTGACTTAGGAGTCCTCTTGACTACCCCTAAGTTTTCACAGATTTAGGAGCTGGTTTTAGCGCTAAAATGCTTTGTGAAATATTCTTAGGCCAAAAATTTAGGAGTCCTAAAATTAGGAGTGACACGCCCATTTCTTTTTTACAAGTTTCGCCTAAATCGCCAAGTTGTGAGCTACTTTTAGCCTTAAGATGTTTTGTGAATACGGCCCCTGGTTTGTACCTTGTAGCTTGTAGCTTGTAGCAAATGTTGATTTGATTGTTTAATATCATTGAAATAACTATATGATCAAAACTCTACCGAATACTGAAGATTCATGAAGATCAAAAAACAGTGTCATAGTGTGATTTTGATTAAAAATGTTTTTCTTTATTGGTTCATAACATAAACCAATATACATATATACATATACAATCTTGAAGGTGTTCAGGTCTTCATGTCTGGCCTTTGACCACTTTTAGACATATTCTCATGTCTAATCTAAGTGTGTTAAAGGTGTAGTCTTGATACACCCTTCATATCAGGCTTTACCAGCCTTTGCTTATCAGCCTCAAAAGAAAAAAAATGGGAATAAACACAATGAAATATTCACTTTTATACACAATAACTCAAAAGTCATCAACAAATCAATACATTTTAGCTGATGACATTTCCCAATACTGTAAATCTGCAATTATCACAGCTCTCTCAGAACCACAAGTACTTGTATTTCCACTTGTATTTCAAACCCCTTGCTTTTCCCATGTGGTCCCTGTGGTTTAGGGGATATAAATGTCATTAAAGGGGAAAAATAGCTCAAGGGTTGAAAATTGGGGTGCTCCCAAAAGGAGTCAGCTGTCACTTTAGATACAGGAGTGGCTCAGTGGCAGTGGTGTGACTGGAGATTAGTGACAACAGGGACACACTGAATAGGTGATTAATGACTACCAAGCGCTGTTGTTCTTGTGCTTATAGATTTCTTGTCTTTCACTTCATTAAACAGTTTGATCAAGTGGTTTTTCAACAGAGAGCTATTTTGAAAAGTGCAGTGCTGGAATGATGCCTTACTGTATATGACATTGTGTTGAAGTACAAGAGATATACATTATCTCTTATTTGATAAACTTCAATAGAGAAAGCGAGTGACAAAATAACGGATTTGAAGTCGTTACTCATGTGAAAATCTGATCCATGTCTCGGTTTCCCTCAGACATTGATTCCACCACTATGTTAGGGTCAAAGGTCAAGACAGAGAAAAGGAATAATGAAATTATTGACTACTACTAAGCACTATCACCAACCCCTAGACTGCATGGCATTTGGGGCAACTGTTCCTTTATATGACAGTATTTGAATGCATCCATCCATTTCATTGGTTTAGTGTTGTACACAAAGTTCTTTCACAAACAGTACCAAAAAGAAGATACAGAACTACAGAAATATAAAAAAGACAATAGATCTCCAATTAGCAAAAATCCTAAAATTATAGGTCAAAACAAGGTGACATATGTGTTACCAAGTGGCCAGAGGGAGACTGCATGTTTATTTTTGCTTTGTTTTTATTACTTGTGAAATATAGCAAAATAAACACGCTAGTAGTGAACATAGTCTTGCCCAACCTCAGTGTGATCCATTTGACATGTGTTATTCCCTAAACTGTTCCTTTAAAATCCGAGCAGTCCCTGACCTGAGGATGAAACTACCTATCCATTTTCCGAACCTGACAAAGGAAGGATTTCAAGTGCTCTCCATCAGCTCTTCATGTCACACACATTAAGGGCTCATTTTGTGCCTTTGAAAGTTTCTGCCTGTAAAGGAAGGTGAAGACGGTGTACAATCTTTCTCTACGCTGTTGTGAGACACACAATGAGAACTTGAAGATACCTCATGCAAACACTGAGAGACAATATTGGAGCATAACAAAGCCAAATTATAAGGCATTATAAGTTGGCACTTCTGCTCTAACTTTTAATTTTCCTCAAAGTAACTCATTTCAGTAATGTAAGATTTTAGAGAAAGACATTAATTTGTACAAATAATAAAATCTGAGTCAATATACCAAAATTAGAAGTAATTACATTCAAAACATTGGTATTGTCACCAGTTATCGAAATATTTTACTTAGCATATGTGTCCCCACAAAACTAACGTTCTAACTTTCTTTTCTTTTTGGCAAAATTAAATATCCAGACAGCATCAGAGAGAGAAAAGACAGGGCAACAGTACCTAATACATTTTTTTCACAAAGAAAGGTGAATTTATCAATCCGTGAGTGGTGCAAATTCACATTTAATTGAATCAACACAGGCCAACTTTTAGCAAGCTATTCATACTAAATCAAATGCCCATGGTGCCAAGCCCAGCAGATTGTTCAGCTGCAGTACCCCTGTGACCCCACACCCCACACCCCACCCAATGAACCGGTCCCGACTGAAGGGGGAGGGTTAGCAGCACTGTGTTGAATGACAGGCAGTTACTACAAGACAACAAAATCCATGTGGGAAAAAAGGCTGTCCTCTCTTTTTCTCTGTCTCTTTCAAATACTAAACATAACTCCGGTAAGTGAGTGATGGTTCCCCAGATCATGATAATGTCAGATAGATAATCAGATAGGTCCAGCTCCACTGTATACAGAACAATATTATACATATGACCATAGCTCACTGCCAGTAAGATTTAAGTAAAACTACAAGAGAGCTCCAAATGTAGAATTATGTAAAGCTTTGAATGGGTCGCTCATTAGGTTCTGGAAGTGCGGTTACGGCGATTGTTCAGGGTTGGGGTGGCCTGGGGCCCAATGTGATACCTTTTCACAGGGCCCAAAATCCCTGGCGGCGCCCCTAGGTGCGAGTCATGTTTCCAGTAGCATGAGCATGATTTGAAATGTGAGGCACAAATAGGGCTCATGGAAAAAACATGTGAAAGACAATGTCGGGGACAAAGACGACATATACAAGAAAAACTAAAAAATATTGAGAATGACAGTTTTGGTGTTAAGGATTTTAACAATTTTACAAGAAAGACGTTAAATGGACAGGACTGTTCTATTATTACCTGTTTAGTTATCCCTATTATCCATATTATATTTAACTTATTAGTCTGCAAACATGTCAGTTTATGTTAACATAGCATAGGTGAGCACTAATGATCCGAATATCTTTGATTTAAATGTAGACAAAGTCAGAGGCTGTTGTCATTACAATACATTCATAGAGCTTTGCAAAGCCAGAATTGCTGATTAGACACCAGTGGGCAGAAATTAGCCTTTTATATAAATTGGCCTACTGCATTTCCTTCTTTCTAAATGTTGTGCACCGTGGACACAGCAGTGGCTTTTGTCTTTGGCTTATGTTGCTGATGTGGTTCTCAAAAAAGTTGTCCTGTGTTGAAAGGTCCGTTGCTGCCTGGAAAAGACCTCCAATTCTGGGAAGTAATGCATGGAAACAAGCCTTGGGCAATCTCCTCCTCATTAGATTGTATGGTCCCTATGGGTGTCTCCTGGAAGGGCCTTGTCTCCTTGACTAAGTGGACTCTCTGACAGGGCTCCAGTATCTGTGTCTGGGGGATGTCATCCATCTGTCCAGCAATGCATTACAGCAGCCCAGCTTCATTTGTCAAGCTGTACATTTCTATTAGAAGATTGTCCACTGTTCTTATTGACATTCTTATTCACACTGGTTGGCTAAGTTAAGACAAAGCTTAAATTTCAATATAACCTGGCACAACATACAAATGTATACTGCAAAATATATCTCAATGATTCAAGTAACTACCTTGTATTTGTGTAGGGGACCTGGAAATAGATTATCCCATGTCCACTGCTGGAAAGAGGCTAAATGTTGTGGCACATCCCTGATGCACACGTCAGTCACAAAGCTGGTCCTCCCCCAACCAGGCTGACACCCTTGATAAGAGAGCAGCAGAAATGTCAGGGGTGTCTGGAGGAACTGAAGCCTGTGAAAAGCATGGTCGTGGTGATCTGACGTGGAATCACAAGAGCAATCGCAGGCATACAGAGAATTCATGTAGTTCTGCTGCAGTTGTGGGTACATATTTTAAGGAACATACCCAAAGTCCATTGGTTTCCACTGACGTTACAAGCTAGGGGCTAGTTTTGGGCCTTGTTAAAAATGTGGTGCATCACATGACATCGTGACAAGTAAACGTTGTATGTAATATACAACCACAAGTATATTGTGTATTGTTATAATACTGTATATAGTACAGCTGTATATGCTATAGATTGTGTATCACTCTGTGCTGATGTATACACTCTGATGCCTCATGCTACCCCTTTTACCTCTGGATTTCCACAGCATTTTGACAGTTTTGCAACAGGGTGGAACTTTTATTGAATTCACACAGCTGAATCAACACAGCAGGGTAGCCATAACAAAATGAAACTTTCAGCAGGCATAAACTTTGTAGAGAAATACAATGTCATTTTATGAGACAAAAAAACAACACTGCCAACAGTAAAGAGTGTTTTCTAAAATTGGGGTAGTCACTTTGATAATTATAAATGCTTGATGTTAGGCAAAAAAAATAAAATCTTGGAAGGCTTCCCAAGCCTAGTGAAAATGTGACTAAGTCTCGTATCATTGCCACCAAATTCTGTGTGAAGGTTGATTGTCCTACCTTCATATACAGGCAATTGATTGGCTGATGGATTTCAGATAAGGTGTGTATGAGACAGAGTTTCTGCATGGCTAGATAAATATTGCACAGTCAATTGCCCTAATTGCCAGCTGAAACTACCAATGGGCCTCTTTTTAAAGAAGTGATGGCTGGAAACAGTCGTTTGCACTGCTTTGCACATATGGTATTGAAAGAACATGGTCTGGGTGAAGACAAATTCATTATAGTAACAGGTAGCTAATTTGCAGGAATTATCTGGTTTATGCAGTAGGTATTCATACCCTGTTGGTACAGGTGATGATAGAAGATGCTGTTGGCAATCCGCGATGGCTACTGTTATCTACAGTCAGACCTCCATATTCTAAAGCAATTCTTAAGTAATTCTCATGTTGTTACATGGTAATTAAAGAACATTATTTTTTGTGACTGCTTTCTCAGTTGAGTGTAAAAAACCCCCCACAGAAACACACAATGTATTATTGTTGAAATATAAACTTTAAATCTAAGAAACTAGAAATCTAAGAAAGAAATTGGGGAACTGGGATTCTGTGTCATTCACCTACAAAGCTATTGTACACATAGCCATCGCCCCATTTAGTTTGCCTTAAATTTTGTGTTAATGTATTATGTTATGACACTATTGAGAAATGCCTGTGAGATTAGTAATGCTGATAGTAAGTAAGATATTGCGTCCTGGTTAGAATAACCTGAGTAAACTCAAATTCGATTTTGAGAAACCCCAGAATGCCTGGCTTACTACGATATTAAACAGGTTACTATAGCATGTAAACGTCTTATTTCTTTCACTTTTGTTTTTTGCCACCAGCACAAACTCAGACTTAGCATTATGGGTATATTATTGGGAGTATAATTTTCTTCCTTAGAAGTAACTTCAGTCAAAAGGGAAAGGGGTAGCTGGCAGGTGGGACACTCCAGCGGGACAGGGGGAATATTCTGTTAATTGAATATTGCACGGCAGCAGGGATACTCAATTACAGGGTGTCAAAGGTGCAAACAGCTTAACCTGATTCAGTATGACCAATAGCCGTGTTATTTCAGCACGTAAATGCTGTCAATGTTCTAAGTCAGATTCATCCACTTCATGTGTGAAAATACAATGGTATTGATATTGGATGTACTGTTTGCCTGAGCTCTATCATTCTTTCTTAACACGTTCTACCTTAAATAGGGTAATTCTGGTATTTTTAAACCTGGGCCCTATTTGTACATATTTCGGGGTCTAAATAATTAATAGGTACAAAAAGCTGGTCCCTATGAGTCCAAGCACAGCCTGAGATCCTTGGGCTACATCTTTTGGTCAGGGGCCAAATGTATAAAGGGTTTGTGTATATATCTTGGTGTATATTTAAGTGTAGAAATCTGTGTATGCACAAAACAGGAAACATGTATAAGCAATCTTCTTGTCAGAGGTATAAAACCCTGGGTACGCCTGTTCATATGTGTTTTTTGCTGATAAATCTCAATCATCCTAAAATTGTGTGCACATACGTGAGCCTTATGACCATGCCCATAATTTACTATAAATTGCTTCCAACACAACCCCAATTAGCTTGGTTTGTATATAAAGGGCCATCGTTATTTTACATGAAGCATCTAACAAGCATCTCCTTCTTCTTCTTTTTATGATTATTAATAAAAACTATATTATCCCTGCTGTGAGCTTTGTTCAAAATAAATCCAATAAAGCTCTTTCACTGCAGAAATTAGAAACTACTAAATTCCTGATGATAGATTATGGTCTCACATAGATCTCAGAGAGGTGAGATCTGTCAGAGAGCAAGGTATTTTGGTATGGCATGTGAGTGGCATAATCTGGAGGCCTCCTAATGCTCCTGGAGAAGAACTGCAGTTTGCACCAGGGCATGGAGGAGCTGGATTAACTTGTGTGAGGCATAGCTGGGGAAGGAGAGAGAGACAACTTTGTCATGTCGGGGAAGGAACAAAAGATGAAAGTTGCACTGTTGCAAGTTTTTTGACCAGTATGAAGCTATAATTGTTCATTAAGTAGGATTTCTGGGCACTTACAATGAACGGATGGAAGGCAGTCGCCAAGATTGGGTCATATGTTGCGCTTGTGTGCAATTAAAGCGGCCTGCTGGGCTGTGAACTCTCCACTCCTTGCCTGTGTCTCTGTCTGTCAAGGCCCTGGGGGTAGCGAGTCTGCTACAGTGACACAAAGAAGCGCCAAGTTTTGAGATCTAGTCAAGTTTGTGGAGAAGCAAGCCAGGTTCTAAGTCAAAGACAGACTCAAAGCAAAAGGCTAAACCAGCCAGCAGGGTGAATTGCATATGTACCATAAAAGGCTGTAGAATTAGACACAATTAAAGATTGCAATTAAACAACAATTAAAAAACAATAGAACAATACAAGTGTTTCTCCAAACTTCTGCATTTTTATAATAATTATCTTGCATTGGAATTCTTTCAGAAATTGAAGCAAATAAAAAACAGCGAGAAAGTTGAGTTTCTCAGAAGCAAAGGTCTGTGCTTCAGATATCTCAAAGCACTTAAGAGGAATTATTTTCTTGGACTGCAAGATGTCTACACCTAACAAATTATCCCTGTAACAACAGACAACATTCCAACAGAACATGACATCAGAGGATTTTGATTTCTCAAAACAGTGTCAATGTGGACTTGGATTGGCGTTAACACACCAAAGGCCTTATAGCCTTTTTTCGTGTGGCCCAATATCTTGTTGAGTATAGAATTAATGTATACCTCTTTGGATGTATACATCAGTATAATCTCAAAGTTGTACTTAGCACTTCGAAAAAAGAGAACTTATACGTATGTGTACGATCTCTTAAAGTCACCACAGTTGACCTGCATAGGGGAAGTCTCCCCTTAGAGAGAGCTCTGGGAACTCAATGAATGTGGCAGATTAAATTTCAATGTGTTTGTGAAGAACCAACTAACAACAAAAAGTGGAATTATTTTAGTCATCAGGTCTGTGTCTGATCCCCTAGGATGTTTATCGTATTTATCCTATCTGTCCTATTGTACTTACTGACAAAAGGATTCTGCAGGATCTGCGTAAGGCTAGGTGTAGCTGGGATACAGAGCTCAGAATTTGTGCTGATGCTTAACAGATCTGCACCAGCTAGATGAATCCCATGCAGACATGCCAAAAGACTTTAAAGTACATTATGGCCCAGTCATATCATTTCTGTGGCAGGGTATAGGACAGTGACTGAAAGAGGTATGGAGGGATATTTATGTTTGACCTGTAGCTAGCTTGCTACAGTTTCTGCTGTGTTCCCATCAAGGCAAAGAATTAATTGGAGAGACCCAGCAGCAAGCTGTGTTTGTTGCTGGAAACAGCAGAATCTTGATCCTACTGCGTGGCTTATGTCATGTGCTAGTAAACTCTGACTCAACATGTACACTGACACTGTCACTTACACACATACAGTATATACTATAATTTGCTATCATTTCTATTCAGGTGACCCAGGTGGGGCATATCAGATATCAAAGATTGGAAGTACAGGCCTATATCATGGCAAATGTTTAGTAAGGGACCAAGTATGGCATGCATTTATTTGAACCACATCAAGTAACACTGGTTTATCCTTTTTGATTCTGCTCTATTGTGAATTAAATATTTGGACCTGCTTACAGATGTCTTTTGCCCTCCACGTTTGAGTTTTGATAGTAAAATATCATCAGTTTTATTCATACTATCGTCAGCTTCACCTGCCTTTATTGGATTCACCTTCACATTCAGCTTCAGCTGGTTTTACCAACAACCTATGTAAGTCAAAAGTCTTAACATTAAATTCAAAGAAATGTCATTGGATTTGTTATGAATGCGTTCACTGCTTTGAGTGAAATGAGTTTGTTGCCATTTGTACCTATGTGTGAACATGTGAACCTAAGCATAAGATGTTGCATGCGGTAATTAAAAATCAAAACGTACATTTTCTTACATGGAGGGCTAAAGCTTCCCTTCCAGCTGCTGGGTATTTGTGACCTCTACTTTGTAGAGGTCATTTCTCAATGAGCAGGTAATACGAAGGCATATTATTAATAATTCATACTGATGCAATTACTTGCAGACTGGCTTCAAATTTTAAGTGGCCAAGCTCCAAACTTAATGACCAAAGGCCACCTTATCCTAAGCATACTTATGTGCATGCCACCCTGTAACTCAACCTTATAGGTACAATAACTGCCCTCCTCCGCCTCAGTTGGTCAGGTACCCACCCTAACACTTGTCACTCATCTTGATGAGCAGTCTACTTTGAAATGGCATCTATCCTGAGGTTGAGGAACCCAGCAGTTGAAGAAGCAGATGGTGAACGCAGTCAGCGTACAATAAAAAATCCATGCCAATAGTCATCCATGTTTTTGAACAGGTCTTAAACTTGGCTGTTCTTTTTTTCTTACTGTTTTCCACCACTGTTGTTATTGCTTTGACTTCCCTGTCCTTGATAGCCACAACCCAGCTCACCACTGGCCATAGCCACAGAAAAAGGTATGTGCCCAAAAACATCCCGAACATCACTGAAAAGCCAATTTCAGGCAAACGTGAATTTAGGCATGTATACACAGGGTCACAGATAGACACAGACTGATAATGTACATATAATACATCCTATTTAATTATTCTTATTTTAATATCAGAAAAGTTGGATATTGTAGCTTTAAAATAACTTAACACATTGGCATGGAAGTATATGTCATTATCATGGAAAGCATAAATACACAATCTGTACAGAAGGTACAATACTAAATATTAGCTTGTTTGTGTATTTTTGTCAAGCTTTCAAAGAATATCACAAGTTATTTTCCTGTTAATGGAATCATTCCTTCTGTGATGCATTTCTAAAGTTCCGAAGCATCACCCTATACATTTAACATGATCACCCCATGCCCAGGTTGGTGGCTAGTTGGTTTTGCTATCATCACACACTTTCAATGTTCATAGTCTGTGCTTAGTTAGTTGTCTATGTCACTTGTCAATTGTCACTCAGAAACCTCAGAGACCTATGAGACCATTCAGACTATTATGTCACCAATTCCTTTCATGAAAGAGAATGGCAATCAGTGATTTCCAGTCAGATATGTCTCATTCTGTGAAAGCTTATACATAACATTATACAGAAGATGTCCATATTTGAATATATGATTAAATACATTTTTACTTGGAAGAAAAGCAACATCAGTGTTGTCTCCAGTCTTTTCATCATACCCAACAGGATCATATTAGTAGTTATCTTATATTCACATTACTCTGCCCTCTCTCCAAATTTAATATCTCAATTTCATCACGAGAAAATTATATTAAGCCCAATTACGTGTATACAAAGACAGTTAATTTCCTTGGATCAGTGTGGCTATTTGTATAGGATGATAGACCTAAATTAATTCAAGCGAGCTGTATTATCCAAAATGAAATTGTGAACAAGTTGTACTATTATGTATGGGGGTGTATACTTTGAACACGAACAATGTAAAATTATTAATTAGTGAGGAACATGTGGACACAACTGCCTCTGAAGATGAAGGAAAGAGTAATGCACAGAGATATTCACAAAATGGCAAAGGGGTTGCACTGATTAGTCAAAAAATTCAGGTGATCAATGACTGGCACCTTCCCAACAAATAACAAATTCCTATGAATTAACAGTTTGTCAAGAACAGCCAGCTGGGTTTGCTAAAACTGCTTGAAGCTAGCTGACCTTCAGTACATTTTTGTTACCTCCCACAGTCTAAATACATGCAAGTCAGGTGGATTTGAGACACTAAATTGCCTATAGGTGAATGTCAGTATGAGTGATTGTTTGAAGAAGCATATAGAAAGACAGTTTTAGTCTGGTGATAGACTGTCGACCTATCCAAGGTGTTTCCTTGCCTTCTGCCTAATGCTAGCTGGGATGTTCTAGCCCCCTGTGACAGTGAATAGGAATAATGAAAAGACAATGAATGAATGAAGATGAGCTCTATTGAAGGGAAATGGGGTCACTGTGGCAGCAAAGGACAGGATGTACTGTAAATGGCAATTTATTTAACAAAATGTAAAGAAAAAAATTAAAGATAAAGATATTTCCTCATTATACTAATATATAATTCTTATTGTCCACAAAGAATTGTAAAAATGTGTATTTGATTTTCACCCCAGCCAACATGGGTTAAATGTGGGTTACATGGGCACCAACTGGGCATAGGCTTGAACTGGGCAAATTGTGTGGGCCCCATAAGGGATATATGCGGGCATGGGCTGGAACTGGGAACACTATGTGTGACCCATATTGGGTTCAGTAACATGGGTCCCACGTAGCAAGCCCATATGGGTGAACACAGGTGGGGCCACTGTGGAACCTGTAGACAAACCCTCATGGGACCCATATTGCAGCCCGTGTTTAACCCATATGGGCCCCACGTTTCAATGTTGGCTGGGACATTATCAGATTTCCAGAGCACATGCGCAAATGTGCATGGTAAGCTATTCACATTATCAGGTTTACAGATGGAAGCAAATGTTTGTTGCCAACAAATGGTTTAAGAGTAATAGAGGCATCACAGAGTGAGTGGCAAAGGTTTATTAGAGGATGGGATAGGACTGTGGAGTGATAATGTGGGATTGGGGGAGTGGGAGAGTGATTCTCCTATCCTTTAGTTTCACTTGCTATCATAGCTTTGCAGCCATTTTCAGAGGCCATTTTGCATTCCTCCTTATAATTAGTATGGATAGAAAGCCCTTCAGTGAGAATCACGGCTGTTTTCATCTGAGCTACCAACGAATTTGCAAAACACATGACTTTCAATAATATGGAATGTTTAGCATAGCCGCTAGACTGCTGAGCCAAATGATGCCACAACATATTCATTATATTCTACAGCTAAGGTTACCATGATAGCACAATAATGTGTATATGGTCAATTTTCCCTGTTCACACTATATGTCTATAGACCTATAGATTATAATCCAACTGAATTCTGTATTGCCTTGTCTTCATGATTGTATAATGGGATAATGACATGCCATGACAAATTCATTCTTGAGACATAAGTATATGACATAAGTTGTGCTTACAGGAATGTAACATGATGTTTTTACCTCGAAGAACTATGACTGCAGGGTTGTCCTCTTGTCCATTCCCCCCTAGGCCTCAAAGAGCAAAGAGACCTGAGTCTCTTTGCCCCTTATCACTTGGGAAGCTGCATTGCTCACCTTCATTCCGTTTTTTCAGGGTGAGATTTTCCAACATGCAACACACCTTTTGAAAGTGTGAGATGTTGTGATTCTATGTATGTACACCATATTATGATCACTATTTTACAGAAACAGTGATCCCCTCTTTTGTAACAGCAGTGCACACAAAACAGGCTCACTCAAAATGGCAACTCTTTACCTTCGGTTTCAAAACATCATGGTAATTTCAGTCTCAAAGTTGCGGCATGGGTCCATTGAACAAAACTAGTAATAGTTTTAAGTCACAAGAACATTATAGAGTTAAGACTTTAAGACAGAGTTAAGTGAAACTTTGGAAAATTGGTCCTCCTGACTAATTTTACTTTTACATTGAAAATTGAACTTACAATGCTACAAGCTAAACAGTAGACTTGTTTTACTGTGAAAGGAGGCAGCGGTAGACTTCACTCTTCCAGTCACCCTCCTGCTGTGAGGCACTGAATGTAGTGTCTGAGTTGAGAAGAAACAACCACAGGCAGCTATTTATACTCAAAACATTGTTTATCACTTCCATTTCCACTGTGTTTGAGCTTCTGTAACTCTGTTTCTGTAATACTTAAGTAATACAGTAATTCTGACAGTTGGAGAACAAACTACAAGGGCTTACCTTTTAGGACCGACCGTGATTATGTATGCAGCCAAAGGGGTTCAAGAGAAATAACCATTTTATTTTGGGTTTGTCATATTAGGCCTTGTGTTCAGAAATGGAGGTGTTCATTAATACACAGGACAAGATGTTACTATCCCTTGTGCCATGATCCAAGGTAAACACATGTAGAAGCCCAATTCAGTTTAAAAAACAAAACAAATGAGTGATATAACCACCATCAGATGCAACACCATAGCAGACATCAGGCTAAAAAGTGGGCGGTCACTGTTGAGCTCTATACTTGACTGATGGGCACTTCCCTAGCTAGCAGTACAGACCCCCCTCCATACCACAGTACGATACCGTACAATCCCATAAATACAGCCAAACAGTGTTACGCTACTCTACTTTATTCTACTCAGTATTATACTATGAGATACACAGTGCTACCCACAAGGCCGCACGTCAACTCGGTCTTCCCAGGGGACCGTGAGCTCGATAAAATAAACTAGCTTCTGCACCTCAGACCACAGTAGCATATCCGGCCATAGGCTAGTGCTAACTATTTCTGCCGGCACAGTTGACTGCTCAAAAAAGTCTACCTTTATTTTCCAGTCTCCGCCCACTCCTAGCTGTCCTGGCTAGGTCCCTTGATCTAACTTTTTCTCCCTCACATACAAATCCAATCTGTTTATCTTCCTTACTAACAGCTAAAGAATTTACCTCTAGCTGTTTTTCCTCAACTGCAGCTGCCAAACACCTGATTGTGACGCCAAGTGTATCACCCTTGGGAAAGACTAATTTTACACCCTGACAGTATATGCCTAAGCGTACATACAGTGGAACACAACGGGCAGGCAGCGTCCTCAGTCATCCACTGACCAAGATTTTGGAGAGATGGCAGCACATCATAAGTAGACCCTATAATGAATTGAATTCTGCTTGCCTCCATGCTCCACAATCTCCACTTAAAACTTCTCTTCTCTACACTCTCCCAATTCACCCACTGTCCTTGTTTTGCCTGTGACACTACCTTAGTACATCTTACTACCCCCTCCTGACGATGTACTTCTTCAACTACCAGTTTTTTCTACTACTGTTGCCTTATTCCACAGGTTTGCAGGTTTCCCTGCACACAGACCTAAATGCCCACGCCCATGCTGCACCTGGCCTACGATGTCCCCAAGTGCTGCCTGTGCTTGTTGCACTGCCTCTTTTGTGTTCCACTTCCTCCCTGTTTTCACTGTGGGTGCTACGCTCCTAACCATTGGATCCTTTGACTGGGTCAGAGTCATTTCCAGTCTAACCTTAGCACATTTGTACTCCTCTGTCAGGCTATATATCGGCAGCTCTAACATGCCTTTCCCATACAAAGCCACACTGCTTAGACACCGTGGAGCTCCAAGCCATTTTCTAATAACCGAGTTCAACCTTTCTAGTTTTTCTACCTTCGATAGGGGAACCTCATACACTGTCAGCGGCCACATCAGACGAGGCAACAATCCAAATTGTAGACACCACAATTTTAACTTTCCTGGGAGCCCTGACTTGTCTATACCTGAAATGCCTCGAATCATTTCCTACCTCAACTCCTGAAATTGACCCTTATCACTGAGGCTTGCGTCATACCATCTTCCTAAGCTTTTGACCGGTTTCTCTATCACTGTTCGCACCACTTCATCATCTATGAAAAACTTCTTGTCTACTACCTTCCCTTTAACAATCAAAATACTCCTAGACTTACTTGGCTTCACTTTCATCCTAGCCCACTGTAAAATATTATTTAGCTTATCTAGTAACCTACTAGTACATGGAGCTGTTGACCTCATAGTCATCATATCGTCCATGTAAGCCCTAATTGGAATATGAATAACAATACACTTAATCTTATATCTGTTTAACATTTTGAAAATCTACAAAATCTTCTGAAACCAGGGAGATCAATCTGGTTCTTCTATTGTCAAATCATGTCATTTGAAAGTAACCAAGTAACCAAATTTGAGTAAATTAATCCAACAAATTTGAACAAAAACTATATCTTATTCTCGCAAAATTAATTTTGATCTCAGTCTTAGCTCCACAGATGCTCCCTCATTTTTGTCAAGGAACCCTTGACAAAAATATCTTCCTGTCTGTGTTTACTGCAATTTTGTATGTGACTTTTTAGGCAAACAAGGAACCAGCTCATAGTGCATAGTGGCTCTAGATGGCATGTTAAATTCACTTGCAATGAATTTTGTTTCTGTTCAGTCAACTTGATGTTGGCATCATGACAATTCTGATAAAGCCTTCTGGTCCCACTGATGGTCGCATTAGTGTCCTTCCAATTAATTTTATATTATTTTGAAGGATCCCAGGAAGAGTTGTTATTTGATAGTAGTGACAAATGGTAATGCCCTCTACAGACAATAGAAAATTGCTGATGACTACATAACACAATTATTGAGTTTATTGTATTTCTCATATGCTTGACAGCAAACTAAATCACAGGGTAGTAGGCACAATTTCCCTAATTTTTGAGGAATTGCATTAGAATAGTGTCAGTCTTATTAGACAACTTTGAAAACCCTGCAAAATGACTAAACAAAAAGCATTTCACAGTAAACGACAAATTTTGGCAGATTTCTAGTCTCTCTGTCATATGTGGCACAGAAATTAGACGTACTAGGGACAGAGTTCACACATTTGTCAACAAGGATCATCACACATACCACACTGTCATGGTGTTCACCAATAGAGCGCAGCAACACTCAAATTGCAACACCAAGAGATAACACAACACCAAAAATGGACAGACAACAACTCGCTCACTTCATATTTGTAGTTTTTTTTCTGTCTTGAGCTCAACTCTCATTAGCCATTGTCAGTCTCTGTTAGAGATTTGAGGTGTCCATTTCATACCGCAGGAGTTCATGCAGAATTGTCCAGATTCAAGTCTTGGAACTCCAACATGTCTGAAATACTGTCGGTGATCCCAAATGGTCTGCAACTCGATTGGGTCTGTCCATAACCCCGTTTACAACTTCATGATTAGGTATGTGGACTGTCGGTGCCAATATCTGCTGAGTCAGCACAGAGCCTGGTTTTTAAATCTAGTCAGGATGGCAAAACCAGACCTGAAATCGAGTTAAAAGTAAAAATTTTAACCATTACACTTCTCTGTATATGAAAGTGATGGTGATGCTCATTTGATAGGAGTATGCCATTTTCAAAAGCAAATCATGTTTTACACAGTGTTTTCAAACAAAGTCTGTCTGCTAGAGCTACCACGGTGAGTGCAGCAGTGCCCTATGAACTGTGTATAATGCCCCACTGAATTGAATGCACACACTGCCTGCCCTGTGTGTTGCATGTGTAGCAATCCAGAGTTGCGCGTGTGTTGCAGGTAAATCAGGACACCTGGAAAGTCAGGTGCAATGCTTGCACATAACACAGACTTCAGCTCCCTGGCTTTGGGACTCTGAGGGCTAAACTGAATGCAGGGTAAAGTAGGTACAACTCTCCATTACCACTGTGGATGATAGCAATTCTTGTTTGGCTGATGGCACATGGGTATGTGCATACAGAGAGGAATTCAATGATGGGCTACAGTCTGAAAAGCCTCAGATTTGCCTTTGGACCTAGATGGGACTATTCATTACTAGATTTTCTCCACCCAGCAAGAGTGGAAATAAATCTTAGAGTAATCCCAATCCATCAATATCACTAGCAATGAACAAACAATTCTGAGAGCTGCAAGGATGTGTGCAGGTATTTCTCACTGCGTCTGAGCAGTCTAAGCCCATACTTATTATCAGTTATATATTATATATTATCAGTTTTTATTTTTTTTTAATTTGAGAAGTGAAACGATTCAACAAATATTGTTGATGCTCCCTGATGTAGAGTAAATGCTCTGATCTTAAAATCTCAATTGCTGAGATTTGTATTTTGACGCTCTTCTACAATTAATATATTGACCAGAATGTGTTCTTTTTTGCACTTACTTCATATTATTATTATTCCTAATAATACTGAGATTGTTATCATTGGTTGCTCCTACTGACCGTTTGATGTTTTTTTTGCGCTTAGTTCATCTCATTATTCTTACAATGTCATATTGTTATTCTTGTAATTTGGAGCTGTCTTATTCAGAACTGTACCACTATCTTACAATCATTAATGTCATGTTACTTTTACAATTTTGAAGATTGTGTTTTTTCGTTACTTTGAGACAGTGTCATATTCAGGTCTATACTAGTACAATGCAGTGATTGATTTTCAAGCCAGACAATTGTTAAGCAATCTGTCAGGCCTATGGCATCCATGTGATTCAACGCAACCCATCAGAGCAGCCAAGCGGAACTACAAGGACAAACTGGAGTCCTACTACAAAGGCTCTGACCCCAGACGGATGTGGAGTGGACTGAGGTCTTTGACAGACTACAAAGGGAGAGGTAATGGTGCTGTTCAGCCCTCTGCCTCGCTGCCAGACGAGCTCAACAACTTCTACGCTCGTTTTGAGGAAAGCAACACCTTCCCTGCTGTGAGGTTACCTGAAGACCAGGACGGCGGCTCACTAATGCTATCTGTAGCAGAAGTGAGCAGATCCTTCAAGAAGGTCAACCCCCGCAAGGCTCCAGGACCAGATGGCATCCCAGGCCGTGTTCTCCGAGCTTGTGCCGACCAGCTAGCTGAGGTGTTTGCTGACATCTTCAACCTCTCCCTGAACCTGTCTGAGATCCCCACCTGCTTCAAGTCATCCACCATCATACCTGTCCCCAAGAAACCCAAGGTCACCAGCCTGAACGACTACCGCCCCGTCGCACTGACCTCCACAATCATGAAGTGCTTCGA
>CABFOQ010019221.1:21977-36775 GCA_900660455.1 Gephyroberyx darwinii
CTAGTTTGTCCAAAGCAGAGAGCAGTCAGTGGGAACAGCTCTTGTCCCACTGGCGTCTCCGGATGCTCTCAAAGCAAATCTCTCTCTGTCTACACAAACACATATACACACACACACACATACAAACACACACTAGCTATTGCCACATACTATTACCGCTGTGTTCAGGCAATTATCACAAGTGGCAGTGTATAATAGGATATCTTGGCGCCTGCTACTGAGGGCTAGAGTGCAACTCTTCATGAACTAATGGAGAGCTGAGAGGTCGGACGGGAAGTGGAGTCACTCCGTTGCATTTCAAAGCTCTTCCTGGTGTCCTGCCTTAAGCACTATCACTTCCCTTTTTGCCCAGTCAAGCTACCAAATGCAGTGGTGTGCAGATTGAATGAAAGTGCTTAGGGGATACATCACACATAAATGGCATAAGTAGCCCATAATAGAAACACAAGCTCACCGCGCTTCTGCTGCACAGTGCTCCATCTACAAGGAGAACCGTACAGTAACAACATAGGATATGCAGGGTGGAGTGATTTTTGCACAGTGATAAAACATAAAGGTGAAATTAAAACAACAAGGGCATATAAAAAGACACAACTGATTTGGAAAAAAGCACCATTTTATGGAAAATGGTAGAATAAGACAAGGGAAATAAAGAACAAATTGGCGATGCATCAGAGTTTTTTTCTATTGTAAACCTACAATAGAATAAACCATGCATGCCACATGCTGTCACATTATGCCTGACCATCGACCTATCTACTTTGCTGTGCATTTGGATTATTTGTAAGTGTAATAGATTCAATACTGTATGTCATTTTGTAGGGAAATATGAACCTCTGAAAAGAGATAATATATTTATATATTTAGTTCTGAATGCATCAAGTGTCCCAAGAGGAAAAGTGGATTTCTGGAACAGTGTTAAAATAGCTGTTTTGCTGTGGTGGTCCTTTGTATTGTAAATGCAGTGGCGGCGATCACCACATTTCAGTACAAAGAAGCATCTCCTAGGCTCACTTCATGTTGTAACTTTATTTCAAAAGTTCAATTTGGGGAATTGAGATCCGATTACTAATAAGTTATGAGCATTTGCAAACAATTAACTTCTATCTTGTTAAAACCTCCTTAGTGCATTTTTAAGCACACGTAGAGTAAATTGATCTTCCCATTTCTCATCTCAGTCTACATTAATGTGCAGGCTTTTTATGTACAATCATTTCTTTTCATGAATCCTACAACCTACATCTTGGCGTGGCATTAAATCCAGCAACAGAAAACTGTCACAACTAGAACATGAAACATGAACTTTACTGCAATCCCCCTCTGACACATTTACCACTTAGTGCTTCCATATTACACTTGGAATAGAACATACGGCACATTAGGCCTAACTGATATTGCTCCTTGTGCGATGCTTCTCATGCAGGATGCTGTTTGGCGGCAATGTAATGTATGACCTTTATCTCACTTATTTAGAACACAAACCACCGGAGACATGGGTAGACATGTAGAGGAAAGGGAAAATGTTTTGCACCGCTGGAGTTGAAATCCCTTCCAGATGACTCGTGTATGAGACGAGCGGTGCAAACATCCTCTGAAATGTGCAGCGTTGTGTTCGCGGGGTTGGAGAGGGGTCAACGCCTCAACATGGATGGAACATTTTGTGACGCTTTCTGCTAAAAGGCTAGGCTACAGCATCGAGGGACCAATTATCAAGTGCTACCGCACAGCGGGGGGCATACAAGGTCAGCGCGGGCTGCAGGAATGCCATCATCATGTTGCAGGGCAAAGTGGATGCACATGGTAAAAAAAAAAGAGGGGTGACAGTGACTGAGTGAAACTAAATATTGTACTGAACTGAACTGAACTGAACTGAAAAGTGAACAAGCTACATTACCACTCCACAAGAGGACCATCAAACTACTCAGGAAATTTCTGCTTATCTAAATCCCCCCCCAAATTTCTCCAGTCTCCTTCAGGCGAGCAGGGTTTCCTTGAATGGGAGCGATTTGCCTCTACTGCACCCTAGCCACCAATATCACTACCCATCCATGAACGTACTTCCCACGGCAGAAATGAGTGGTTTTCTCACACTGGACTATTAATCTCTCCACTGAGCTCTCATAGGCCAGCTCTCCAAAGCTGACAGCCCCATTAAAAGGGGCTTTGTTAAAAAAAAAAAAAAAAATGCACTGACACGATCACATTCTGCAAACTGCACCTGAACCAGTGGTTTCTGGCTTTCACTACGGAGTGGAGTATTTAGTTCTTGAAGAATGGCAACTAATGGAAAGTGAGCTGCCTAGGTAATACCAGTGGGAGGGCAACTGCCATTTAGCTTAAACAGCTTGAGCACATAAGGACAATTAAAGCTCAAAGTCATTCTTTAGAGCGTAATCAAATGACTTACACCTGTTCCAATCAAAAAATCTGCAGCCTCGATGGTCCTTCATTAAAGTGGGCTATTCTATTAAACCAGTATATTCAAGTTCATTGCTCCATTTTAAGGGTCTGGTATATGCTTGGTTGTAAAACAACTGGGCCTTTTGCCAGCTCCAATGGTATTAGGACTTATGCTCTTACAAGGGAAACCTGGAGTGCACTTGGAAGTGGACGGGTCTTTGCAGGGGTCTTCCATTAGAATCAAATCTCGTGTTGACATTAGACCTGAGGGGCAACGTTATAATTCTGTTTACACCGTGACCTTCACTACCTCCGTCTCCATTCAAAGCCTTTGAAAGGCCCTGCAACTGACAGAAACACAGATAGTGGGGCTCTTCGCTGTGGAAACTTGATGAAAATGTCACCGTTTGGCTGACATAGGCAGGGTGGTAATACCCTCATCAATGTGGTGCTGGGATCAAACTGCCTGTATTAATGGCTGCACTATTAGAGTAAAGGAAATGTTACATTTATTGCAGCAGGTTGCTAATGGACCCTGTAATGAGTCAGATGTGACCCAGGGCTATGTAGCAGGTATTGCATAGCACTAACACAGGCAGAATGCAATGAATCCCACCTGCTGGAGAGATCTGTGCCTACCGCAGCACAGTGGGGATTAACTTAGCAGTAGTAGTGCACAGGTATGCACACACACACACACACACACACACACACACACACACACACTTGGCTCTCAGGAATGATTAGATTCATGAAGTTCAGTCCCATCCATCCTCCATTTCCTCTGCAGCTCTCTGCTGAAGCTAAACTATAGCTATACTAGAGATGTTGGGTTGCATTTATCAAGGGATAAATAGAGACATGAAGACACAGACAAAGACAGAGAGAGAGGAAGACAGTAGGGAGGTGAATAAGGGAGAAAATGAGGGAGAAAGTGAGGTAGGCGAGAGCAAGAGAGATGAAGAACGATAAAAAGAATGGGATATGGAGGGAGGAAGCAGAAACACATCACTCACAAATGGAGGAATAAGAAAAAAGAGCCTGCCATGTTTCAACATTTACTTCTAGTCAGACTAGTCTGCATTCAGCGCTGCCTCTCTCCCCTATCGACCAAGATGACATCATCAAACCCAGAAATGCAGCATTGCAAGCTATGCATCTTAACAGATAAGAGCCAGTCAGGGTTTCTTTGTGTTGAGTTTTAGTTATTGTCTATGTTGTCCTCCCCTGTGTGTGTTTATTGGTTTGATCAGCCAGTATATGTTTCCCTCATGTCTCATTCTGGGAGGTCTGTTAGTTGAGTTAACATCTTGTTTTGTTAGCCTTATTTTTCAGTAGAGTTATGTTTTGGGAAAATAAACCCAACTTTTCAACCTTAAATCTGTGTTTCCTTGTGCCTTAACTGCTTGATCCAAGTCCAAATAAACGTCCCACTGACAACTCTGAGTGTGTGTGTGTGTGTGTGCGTGCATGCAGGCATATCAGCATATTTGGCTACCTTCAAATTCCAATGAGGTGCTAAGAGGAAATAGACAGTTTCCTTTTAGCATTGCTTCTGTCTGTACTCAAGTGCTAGCTTTTAATTAGGCTATCTTTTTAAGTGAACAAATTGCCTGGTAGGATGAAGAAAGAGGCAGAATTAAGTAAATTCTCCATCTCGCATGAATCACTAAGCTTCCATTGAAAGGCTGTTTGATTAGTCGTCTGGTTTGAAGCAGAGGTGGTGATGTGGATGAGATGAGAGGTGAAGCACCCTAAAGCCGGTAAGCGACAAGCTATTCCTTTTAGGGTTACGTAAGGACGTACGGAGGTGACATGCATGTCTCACCAGCCACCTGCCCACCCACGGGCTCTGTGTCTGAGTTGTACACTGGCTACACATGTGTACATATTGCACAGGCACACTGACCGACCCACAAGTGTGAGTACACAGAGTCACACACACAAAGACACTTTTAATTACACTTCCCATTGATTTTAATTCATTACATTTGCTTCTGATTGCTTGGTGCAACTGCCACTGCTCTGCAGCACTTCTCACCACCTACATAATGAATGAACATGATGGGACACATTGCTACCACCTGCAGTGAACATGCTTGCTACTATGGTAGAAAATGCAGTTTCCATGTTTGGACTGCGGGACACACCCCACTGCTCCAGGGAGTGGATGAGTCCGTCATTTAGAGACCAAAGTCACACCCACACAGCTGCCTGATATTGAAGAAAGGCTGGCTGACTACTACAGGCTAAAAATAAAGACTCCAGGACAATCAAGGTAAAACTTCTAGCCACAAGGGTGAGGAGCAATAACTCCCTTGGGCTTCTGAAGCATTGCAATGTACATGCTTCCCTATTTTTAGCACCTCTGTGATTATGATGTCTGACTGTGTTGAATGCTGGCAGCCTGCACTTTGTCACTCACAGCGTGTGCTGTGTGATGTGTATTTGCTGGGGATTCGGTAGCAGTGGTGAAGCTGGCATCTTATTTTATGCAACTTCCCTCCTTTTTGTAACGCTCAATGGTAGGAATCTGTTTGAGGAGACATCAATATTTGCAACTGCATTGTGTGAATCTTAAATACCACAGCGTGTCACAGTTTAGAATTGACAATGATGACAAGTGTCTTACACAAAAAGGCAGATAAGTATTTCTAATCTTGTATCATCCCAGATAACAAAACAGGCCCTCTCCAATGTTAATCACCCTCTCACAGAAATAAAACTCTCACTGCTTGATTAATCAGGAAATGATGTACGCTTGTGGGAATTGTCCAAGTGCTGTTCAATGCTGTCTTCACAGCAAGGTATTATGTAACATGTTTACACAGGTCTCTGTGCAGTTCCTTGATTTCTATAAAACCTAGCATTGGGCTTGGGCTCTGTCAGACACAGCTACTGAAGCTCATCCACTCACAGAGACTACAGTAGGCAGTGGTACATACACAATATTATGTGACAGCGGAGCACGGAAGGAGTCTGGGAAAGATCAAACCAAAACATGACATCCATTTGAGAAGTTAACCTTGCATTAAGAGAGCTCTTTTCTGCATGAAAAGTTCCTCATCCTATCACCACTCCTCAGGGACAAAGATAAGTGCTGAGCAGCATCTATAAGGCAAGGCAGAGGAGTGGTACTAAACAAATGTCATGTGCATGCAAAAGTGCACTGCCATTGATGCAAAATCACTATTATTTTGTTTATTCTGCATTATTGATTAAATCCGCTTCATGCTATTTAACATAGCTGATAACTGATTATGGAAAACATTTCACAATGTCATCATTGTGTAATTCCAGATCATCCAAAAGTCTGATTGCCTTAAGCAACTGAAAATAATACAATGCCTGCAATCCAACTGCTTAGAAACCCACCCATTTCACACTACTGCACACAGCATCTCATTTACTGTAGGATGATAAAATACACTCTTTTAATCCTATACCTTTATAATTAGGCCTATTAAGGCTCCAAAGATATATATCTATAATAAGAGAGAGAGGGCTTTACCTTCTTCAGAGCTGACATTCTAGGTGGATCCTCCTCCCTCAAAGCCCATTCACATGCTGAGGTCCCAAGCCAAGTTTGGAGGGTGCGCAAATCCTAACTCAGCCCGGTGCTGATGCTGAGCCATGAGGCGCCTGCTTGGTATTCTCATCTCGCTTCCAACCCGTCCTACAGTTGGCTCGGTTTGCGCATGCCCAAATCGATTGTCGTTACATGATTCAAACACAGGGGGCGCACTAGGCTCTATTCAATACGTGCCGTTCTCTTGTATGGCGAGAACGTTACGTCAAACTGCATTCACAAATATGTCTAATGTGGCCCTGCTTATTGGCCAAGTTGCATGTACCTTAAATTATAACTCAAGATATTTTCTCGAATTGTTAGAAGACAGTCTTCAATTCGGCATACACGTAACACACCCAAAAGCAATTTACTTCAATAAAATGTAAACTTTTAGACCTGGTTCGCCTGTTATTTCCAGTCTTATCCCGTCAAAATACACCGTGGTGGACGGCAGCGAGTAGGGCGAACTAATTCAAAAAAATTGAAATTATATTGAAATAAGTGATGTTTGGTAGATTATTTGTATGCCGATTTGAAGAATGGGCCCTAATGATTCGACAAATCTCTCGAGTCATATTATAACTTTATGGGTTAATGTGCCTTTGCCGACAAACACGGTCACATTAAATTGTCAGGTATTTGACTGAAGTTCGGAGTGACCATACCACGTATCGCGGCTGGAGTTCTTGCATTACTGTACTGCGAGTAGTAGCTACGAGGGACAGTATTGCTTGGGGACTCCCAAGTAATATTGCAATTTGACAATGGTCGCTGACTTTTTTTGCAGAAGCCGTTCCTTGAGATTTTCTACCCACACACAGTTCTTTCATTTCACCGGTGTGTTGGTGTAGCCTTTGCTTTGCTGCGAGTTACGTTACTAGAAAACTAGCATGTTGTTTAACTTAGCTTAGCTTGCTAGCATGTTAGCTATCTAGCCACCGGTGTTATTCTCATTCCTCGCTTCTTGTCAACTAAACATGTCGAAATGGCACACAGGAAAGAAGGTGAGCATCACTTATTTTGCCTACAACATTCTCAATGTAATTTGGCAAATCGTATCCTATACTTGGATCTTATTGCATGCAACAAGCTAGCTAACCTAGCGAGATGGCTAAGTCTCGCTATTTCTGGTCTCGCGTGGATATGCTGTAAACAAATACACGTGTTAGTTACCATCTGTCAAATTATGTCTTCCCATCGTGCTCCTTGAATCAAAGTCGAGCATTGTACTGCATCAACCATATGAACTTTAGGTGTAAGCTAGACCTAATACGCTAGACCTAATACTCTGCCTTGGAGATAACATCCTGTGAAACTTAAATTTTTTTTATCAGCAACAATACTCATCGTTACATGGTAGAACTTGACTTCACACCGTTTCCTTGTCCTGAGAGGAGATGGGTTAATCCACCTAGGCTTTGGAACACCTTGCCGAGGAGTCAAATCATTATCATCCTTTAAATAATTTCCTAAAACTTGCGTTTAGACTTGCTTTTATGTGATGTTTATTATTCTGTTATCTTTACACTTAAGTTATATTGTTTGACCCTCTGTTTTTTCTTTTCATCTTGATGCTCCTTTTTTTTTTTAACTTGTTTTAATTCATCTTGAGTATCCTATTTTTCTATGATCATTTTGCAAACCCCGTTATTAAAAAGTGCCATACAAATAAAGTTTATTATAATTAGTACTAGTATTATGAATAAGGCATACACTTGACCCACCAAGCAGCACTTATTTCAATGAAAGTTCAACGTATATAACTGGTTTTCCTCTTACTGCTTTGTCTTCTTCCACCAAAATACAACATGGGGCTAACTGTGCAAATTATTGTTAGAAGTTCACACTTGATTGAATTGCTTTGTTAAACTGACTGGTTTCAGCTGGGAGTTGGACATGACGTCTTCTCCCATACATTGGGCAGAAAGTCATATATGCAAGAACGACATGAATCCAATTAAGCTTGTGTTTACTGGTTAGAGAAAGCCACTGACTAATGTTTGTTTTTGTCATTTGTGTGCTGTTTCACTTAGTATTTCAATCAAAGGTACTCCAGAAGCTTTACCGTACAGCTCCCAAACAAGAGAAAGAACCCACCCCACCGCGTTTTGTTGAGACCCTAGCCAAAAAAGCCTTTGTGAAAAGGAAATTGTCCCAGGACACTGCCATCGGTAAGTTCACTCACTTTGCAGATCAGTATTGTATGAAACACACTGTCATTCCTCCATCCTCACACGGTGACAGTACTACTGCCTGTACTAAACTAACTACTTAACCCCAAGTCTTGATTTTGTCCAGAATCCTGCCTTACCTCAAAACACACACACTCTCATACCGACACACAATTATACACATGCTCCATAATAATTGCCACCCTCCGCCTATTCAAGATGTGGTTCATAACCCTCCTTTATTTGCTTTCTCTGTCTCAGGTGATGGAGGAACGGCACTGAGTGCAGCCCATCAATGCAGACGCGTGTACACGGCCCTACCTCCTCCCGCAGACTGCAAGACAGGTGCAGAGGGATCCGTCACACTCCTCCAGCCAGAAAGCATAAATAGTGACGAGGACCCAGCTGGTAAGAGGGCCATAATATTACATTTATGGACTTCCTCTGTGCACCATAAAGTGTGGAGAGATTTACTGCATGGGGTTTCTCCAGGTTTGCTGGTCCTAGTATTACAATCACTCTCCCTGATTGTCTTTGCCACTCCAGTTATGGGAAATTGACGATGACAATTATTTGTGTTCCTTACCTTAAAAGAACTTAAGTGCAGCTCAGATGGTGTTTTGAGCCTATAGGTGATTCTGTCTTCAGTTGCATCTGCCCGTTGACTGTGTTGTTTGAAAGAATAAAGTAGTATAACTTAGCTAGCTGAAAATTATCCTGAACGGTGGTGTCTTTGCAGCTGAACTTGTGAGCTGATAACACCCAGGTGAAATGTTCTTGGACTATGTCCAGAATTGGCTTACATTTTAGTTCCCAGGTATATCATGCTATCAGCAGTAGACTGATGTGTAATCTACTAAAGATTTTCTTTTCAGTGAGCCATCTTCTTCAGTCCTCTTGTCATTCAGCGGATGGTCACCAGACTGATAAGCTGCCTTGAGTCGTGGCACATTACACTTCTCCCTGTTCTCTTCGTCTTCCTTCATGCCTCCCTCTTCCCATCAGACAGACATCTGCTTTACCTCAATGAAATGGAAGCAATTTGTTGGCTCATTCGGTATAGCTTCAGGTAGCACATGGTAAAATGCAGGATATGGTTAAGTTAGATTAAATACATTTGTTGCTCTAACAACACCCAGATTTGAACATATTTTAATAAATTGTGCAGTATTATCATAAATAAATGTATCTTTGTCAAAATAATTATTCAGCATAACTAAATAAATGCATTGCCAATTAACTAATTTAATTAATAAATATCCAATAAATTATATATCATTAAATTATGTATCTATTTTTTTATTTTATTGTTTATATATTTCAGTGTTGCAAGCTGTAGCGCATACAGTGAAATACATTTATATGTCGGCTTCATCCATCAAAGTTAGACAGCTGAATGATTAGTTGAATATAACAGAAATACCTTCACTGGCTGTCTCAAGCCACTGCATTGACAATGCATACAGCCATGCTGTAGATGGATATGCTGGTAGCTAATTTTAAATGGAAGGCTTCCAAAAGTTGCCCTGAGTTACTTTGGGAAGCAGATCGTTTGATACAAGAGGCTATTTTGTGAATTTTCAAGCCACATAGCACATAAACCTCAGCTGATTCAGCAGGAATGTCAAAAGAATGGTGTCCAGGGGAGCAGTATTACTCTTACAGCTCTTATCAGATGTTTTTACTGCAGAAGTTCCTCCAGGTTTGCAATTACGGCATCATCAATGTCCTAGTCAGAGAGGGCCAATATCATTTAAAGTAATTCAGAGAAACCTTCAACTTTTGCTAATGATATGATATGATATATGATATGATATGATATGATATGATAAGAATGACCAAATGCTTCCATTTTGCCTGCTAATGTGAACATATCTCCCACTATATCATGCAAAATCTCAGAGTTAACATTTGCCCTGGGTAGGCATTTGGATGTAGGCATGAATAATGTTGTCAAGCTCAACCACCAATGAAAAGTCAGAACTGGTTAGAATCCGCCCACTGGCTTTGATGGATGAAGTTGACAGATATATTGATTTCATTGCACATAACACATCTTGTGACACTGAAATGAATAAAATAATTAATAGATGAATAGATAAATGTTATATATTTAATTGTATATTTATGTATGTATTATTTAATTTATTTAACAATAGATATATTTATTTATGATAACATTCACTGTATATTTATTTATTTAAGTTTATCCTGAATATTCCTCCATAGGCAAATTGCTATACTAAGTGCTGTTTGAGGTCAGCTCTTGTTGGACTTCCTAAAAGATTCTTAGTAATGACACCATCAGAAATAATAAAAGCATAATAATGGCATAATAACAGTTAGAATATTTTACATCACCTAAGAGTACACAACCTCTATGAATGCACACAATACCTGAACTACTATCCAAACAGTTTTTGGATAGTGACATATGAAAACAGCATCTACAAAAACTCTTCTAGACATACAGTATATGTTTCTTTGGTTGAATGCTTCAATTAGTTCTAGGAGGCTTTCGGGAAACTGGGCCCTGATCCATAGTTCTGGGTGATTCTGTGTTTCTGTACCTATTGTAGGTTGCAGTGATTGGATGCCCTTTTGTTACTAAGGGAAAAACAAACTTCTGTACTAAGCAGTGGGATAGTGGCTCTGAGATGTCATGCCAAGACATGATATTTACTCTCCATTTCTAGTTTCCTCTAAATCCTTTGATATTTACTATGTGACAGATGTGTCTAGTTAAGAAGTATGTTCAGGCTTAGAAGATTTCTCTTCCCTTCCATGCTGAGCAACACATTGACAGGCAATGCGCTCTTCCATTTTTAATTAACCACTAAAGGAAGGGATGAATAAAAATCACTGTAAATATTGCATGTTTGAAAATGCTTTGGGTAAAATGTGACTCATTGCACTCACATGACTGCAGGAAACAGGACAGAGCTGCACAGATGCTTGCAAGGCTATCTACCATGTGGAAAAGGAAATGTCAGCAAACTGAAATAACACTTTTGCTAAATTGTCGCTCGTATAGACATACAGTCCAGTAAATGATTTTATTATCACTATAAACCAGGTTACACTAAAATGAGCAGAGCCTCCCCTAGAATTGCTGTTCCGTATTGTGATTGCTGTTGCACTGCCACTTTCTCAGCTACATCATGTTCTGGCTGCTGGCCAGCCATTTGCTTGCTAGTGCGAGTGTGTCACTAAAAGTTAGATGGGAGTTAGTTCCTTTGACCCCTCAAGGCCTTTGAGCTCTCAGAGAGAGGAGGTGTGAGGAGGTGGACAGGGAACAGCTCAGCCAGCAAGAGTTCTGTTTTCTGCATGGCCTTACATTTAGGATGTAGTCATTCTTGGTTATGTCTGAGCCTATTTACACAGTGGTAAAAGTTAGGAGAGTGGTGAAACACTGTAATAAGTGTCTCACCTCAAAACAAACAGCCCCAAAAAATCAAGATGATGAGTTAAGACGCACCTAAAATAGCCCCGATGCAGGAAAAGAAACCATAAGGGAGGTGAATGTGGTAATTTGAAAGGTGTGTGTGTGAATATGTGTGTTGCAAAGCCTAAGGATATCCTGAGTATTATAACATCATACTTTCTTCTTTTGCTTTCACCAGACAGACTGCCAGATTGGAAATAAAGGAAATAGTGACAAGTAACATGGGAGATGTAGATTCCATTGTATTTAGTTCAGTTGATCACAACAGAAGACATTATCTGAAAAAGACTGAGTAGAGAATTGTTACTATCATGAGGCACCACATAACATCAAACACAAGCTCTGATTCTACAGTACTGCTGTGAGGCGCTATTGATTAAACTAAAACGCCCAGTGTGTCTTTGATCCATCTCTCCTTAAACTGTGGTAACAGTTGCAGTATAATTCAACCACCAGGGAATTGTCTCAAATCATGATTAGCGTTCTGGAAATGGTTCCCTGGTAGAAAATTGGTAAAAATGTCACATGTTTTGAAATGGCAGGGACTGCTTCCCCTGTTTCCATAGCAAGTGAAGGTGCTGGGTTATGGGAGACTGTGTACAGCTAAAAATAACTGCACAGTGGATGAATACATGGTTCCAAAAATAAACCTGGCTGCTTCAGCTGTATTGAGTTGATTGATTTCAATTTTAAAATGTATGTAATTGCAGGCCAGTCAGCCTTTGGGTAATGCTAGTTGCCCACTAAGTGTTAGCATGGAGCACCAGAGCAAACAATCTACTGGGGTCAACAAATGGATGATTTTGGTGTCTGTGTTCTCATCACTTAACTTAAGGTGACCAACAGGCCAATCTCCCAAAAGTTTGGTGTATTCCTTTTAAGACATATTCCTGTATTGGAAATTAAAACATGCCACAGGTTACCATACAATATGGCTCTGTATGATTGTGATTGTGAGAGTAACTTTGCCTAAGTTTGTTTAAGTCAAGAAGATTATGGAAGTTTAGAAACTGACCAAGAGCTTACTTTCTTGTTGTCCGCAGAAGAGTGCACCCACGAGAGCAGCGAAGAGCTCGACCAAGAGGTGGAGAAACAGAAAAGAAGGAGAAGAGGGAAGAGGAAACGATACCCGCATGAACCTTCAGTGAAAGCTGGAGAGGCTGGAGCGAGCGAGTCCAGCACGGATCTCCCGCTCACAGGTCGGAGTCAGACCTCCGCGGAGGAGGGAGGCGAGCGCCTCAGCAGAAACAAGAGGAGGAAGCTGAAGAAGAAACGGCACAAAGAGAAGCTGCTCTCCATGGGTCTGGTGCCTCGGGCTGCTGCCCTGGAATTCACCTACCAGAGAGAAGGGGATGAGGAGGAGGAGGAGGTGGAGGAGGAGAGGAGAGCAGCTGAGGTGTCGCACTTCCTCAGGACCACGATGGAAATGTATATATCGGATTGTGAGTGTCGAGCAAAGGTTGCCTTTCTTTTAGGACTAACTCTGCTAAAGCTTGTAACCAGTATTATAGGTTTATCTGTATTGGCTGGGGAGGATGATTATAGAACATTGACTATAAAGGTGATGAGTTTGACATTGGTATATTGAAAAAACAACAAATAATATTGAAATTCAGTGGCAGTGAGGTTCGCGGTGGCCTTTGCACTGTTTCATCATTCTCAAGCTTAATGAACAAGTCAAGTCATCTGGTGTGTCGTGACTAATCGTCACACTGACTGACTCACTCACTCACTCACTCACTCCAGGCTGCTTCCTCCAGTCCATTGGTTCCAGGGATTAACTCTCCTCTCTGGTGATGGAGTTTTATGAGAGTACAAAAGACCTCTTCCCAGTTCCTCCACTTCACATAACTGTTTTTTAACAATGCCATAATGGCCTGAAAGTAATTATTATATTGCAATTCATAATGGTAACTCTGATGGTTTGTCAATTACAGATGGATTACATTCCTCTCTGATTAAATCCTAAATGACTCTACTCTCCTCCTCCAGGCTCATTGCATGCAGACAAGTGTCCTCTCCAGTCTGTGGCCTTGGAGGACCTACTGAGCAGCATGGCCTGTGGAAGCATGCCCTCTTCTCTCCTGAGGCAGCTCCATCGTCTCAAGGCCCTTGTGCAACAGAAACAGCCAGACATATTGGCCAAGGCTCTGGAGGAGCTCCGCAGCACCTCCTCTATGTCTCCAGGTCAGTGATGCAGCCGTCAATTGAACCATTAAACCTGACTATGTGCTTCCGAATAGAAAGCAGGCTGTGACCCTTGCCCTCGGTACAGGGTTCCCCCTGGTCATGGAATCTCTGGAATGTCATGGAGTTTAGAGAGGTGTATTCCAGACAGGGAAAGTCAGGGAATTTGATGAATTCTCTCAGGAAGTCAGGGAATTATACAAATGGGTCACTTTACAGCAATATGCCAGAATGCATTTTCCAACCTGGCTCAAACATTTACTGCATTAGATTGTGGTTTTAAGCTATTTTTATATATTGTATGACCACAACTAGGAGTGGACACCAGGCTGTTTACCCCTTTAGGACCTTTCTGAGCTGAAAAATAATATCAACAAACCAGAAAGGAATGCAAATTTTAGGTCATGGAAGCATTGATAGGACCTTGACCGTCTAGCTGATGCTCCTCCATGCCTGTACAGGCTTACATGCCCCTCCCTGCCTCTACTTGTTGGTGTCTGCCCAGGGCATTTCATTGGCTTATCTGCTGCGTGTTCATACTTGCCCCTGTCTGTCCATACTTGCCTCCCATTGCATACTCCCTTACAGATACATCGGCGTTCACCTGAGTATACCTGCCCTTACATGCCTTCATCAGCCTTCACCTGTACATGCATGCCCTTATTTGCCAATACTAGAGCGGGTCTTGTCCATATTAGCTCTTAAACACACAGCTGACTTCTGTTGTGTGTTACCCAACATGCCTCAATATGTCCATCTCGTCTTCACTTCATCTGCTTCATCCCCAGACATTTCTTCATCTAGGGACATAGTGAAGAGCTGCTACCTGATAGTACACTGTGTGCAAGTCTGGAATCAGTGAAGGAAATGGCCTTTTTGTGTGTGTGTGTGTGTGTGTGTGTGTGTGAGTGTGAGTAAGGCTAGCCAGGGGATTCGGGCACAGGCAAATAGGTGGCCACAAAGTGACGCTTGTCTCTCTCTGTCCCTGTCGCCAAGACGACACCATGTGAAAACCAGTTTGCCA
>CABFOQ010019223.1:0-16121 GCA_900660455.1 Gephyroberyx darwinii
CAGTTTTGTTTGAATGCACTGGTTCTTTTGACATGTTTGCAGAAGCATATTTGCAATATTGATAGTTAAGGTTAGTTCAGCTAGCTTAACGGCTCAAACAGACTTACTGTAAACAAGATAACACGTCACAGCATTGAAACAATTTTATTGGTTGCAATGTACACTGTATGCATTTGATTTTGTCCTCTTTGATTGGATTAAATGTAAATATTCTTCCAGGTTTATGTTTGCCTGCTTTATGTCTATGCTTTATTTTACCTAATGTCTTAGAGTGGGCGGGAATGATTGATTGCATTTGAAGGGATACAGTGATTCGCAACTTAAAAAGAAGGTGGGAGGAGGGAAAAGTGGGGAGGTCAATGGCCCCTTGGCCCCCCTACTTCCGGCGCCGGTGACCGCAGCCTCCTGCCAGAGGGGAGTGACTCAAAGAGTTTGTGTCCGGGGTGGGAGGAGTCGGCTACAATCCCACCTGCACGCCTCAGGGTCCGGGAGATGTACAGGTCCTGAAGAGATGGCAGATTGCAGCCAATCACCTTCTCAGCAGAGCAAATGACACTGCAGTCTGCCCTTATCCTTGGCAGTGGCAGCAGCGTACCAGATGGTGATGGAGGAGGTGAGGATGGACTCAATAATGGCGGTGTTGAAGTGCACCATCATTGACTTTGGCAGGTTGAATAGGTTGAACTGCTGCAGGAAGTACATCCTCTGTTACAAGTTACAGCCTCTGTGAACTCATCCAAACTGTTGGTAGCAGTCCTGAAAACATCCCAGTCAGTACAGTCCAAGGACGCCTGAAGATCCTCCACAGCTTCACTGGTCCGCTTCTTAGATGTCCTCACAATGTGTCTTAGATGTCCTCACAACAGGCCAGCAGATGGCCAGCAGTTTGGCCATCATCCTTCTCTCTGCCACCTCCTCCAGGGTGTCCAGGTTAATTCCCACAACAGAGCCAGCCTTCCTGATTGGGTT
Source organism: Gephyroberyx darwinii (assembly GCA_900660455.1). Lineage (NCBI taxonomy): Eukaryota > Metazoa > Chordata > Actinopteri > Trachichthyiformes > Trachichthyidae > Gephyroberyx > Gephyroberyx darwinii. The sequence continues at coordinate 970 of CABFOQ010019223.1, forward strand.
GCTCAGCCTGTTGGTATCCTTGGCCTTGGTGTTAGCACCCCAATTCACCACCGCAAAGACGATGACATTGACCACAACTGACTGGTAGAACATATGCAGCAGAGAACTGCATATGTTGAAGGACCTGAGCTGCCTCAGGATGTAGAGTCGGCTCTGGCCCTTCTTGTACAAGGCCTTGGTGTTGCCGCCTCATTCCAGTTTGTTGTCAAGGTGAACTTCCAGGTACTTGTAGGACCCAACTATCTCCACATCCGTCCCCTGGATGGAGTAGGCCCTTTGCAGCAGGTAGATGATTGCATCATCCACTCCAATGTGGGGCTGGTAAGCGAACTGCAGGGGGTCCATTGATGTACTCACCAGGGGTCTAAGTTGAGTGAGGACTAGCCTTTCCAGTCGTGGAGGACTGTGGGGCACCCCTTCCTGGGCACCGGAACCAGGCAGGATGTCTTCCACATTACAGGGACCTTTTCCAGGCTCAAGCTCAGGTTGAACAGATGCTGGAGTATTCCACACAGTTGGTCAGCACAAACCCTGAGCACCCTCGGGCTGATGCTGTCAGGGCCTGGCGCTTTGCCCTGGTGGAGTATCTTCAGGTCTCTCTTAACCTCTTCACTCTTAACCCTATTTATCCAGAGAAAGTCCACAGAGTTCCATGTCCAGCAACATTCATACAGTTCCAAACTTGGGAGCTGACGAGTACAACTACAGTCTTCTACTGGTGGCTACTGGGCAGTTCCACTGGAGCAGTTGGGGGCTCAAAGGCACCTTGACCATAGTCGCTGAGGGAGGGAAGAGTGTTACTCACTTTCCCCCACACACATTTTCCCAGCTGGTTGCAGGATTTGAAGCCCACACAGTATAGCACCACAGCACCCACCCACCAAAATCCAACACACAGAAGCAGAAGTTCTTGACACAGAGGAGAGACAGAAACCTTTCCCTCATTCATAGAAACTCTTGACCCATCAGAAGACGACAAACACACCAGTACCCTCCAAACACCAAAACACAACTCTTCCTCTCTTCCTTCTGTCCTCTACTGTTTCAATACCACTGTCAATGCCATTGCAAAAGATTTAATTCAATATTTATTTATTCTTAACTAGAGGACAGTGGACAGCAGCAGTTGGATTCAAACAGCGGAATCATTCAAACAGTGTCAAACAGTCCAACTAAACTGGTCAACAAACTGGTGCCAGGAGAAAAAATATGGTGGTATCACAGTAGTGTTGAATTTCTAAATTAAGTATTAGTATCAAAGTCAGAATTAGGCAAGTGTGACAATGCTACGGTCCTCCTTCCCTACCTACCTTGGAAAAAGCTCTTGACTCGGAGGTAGGAGACAGCGAGACGTAGCACTGACAGCTTGTCCAGCTTGGAGATGATGTCTGGAGTGAAGGGCAGCAGACTGGCCAGCCGGTCCAGCTCGGCATTGAGGCGGTCCCGGTGGCGCTTTGACGGGTTGGTCTTCACACTGGTTGAGGAGGCCCTCCTGGTGAGGAGAGAACATGGTGGCAGCGGGGTGTTAGAAAAACTAGAAAGAAACATTGAGAAAAACAGTGGAGGTAGAGAACTGTAACAATATGGTGTGTATTGGAAAAGGAGGCTCTCCTTTTCATAAAACTGGAAAGGGGAGCTGGGATGGAAATGGAATATTTTCCATCTCATTACCCAACCTTGCTACTGGAAAATGACAGAAGAAAAAACTTAGGTCACCAGGCAGTTGAATTTGACAACTGTGCAAAGGCTTGTGTATTGTGGGCCAATCATGAAAGTCAACACAAAGTGGGCGGTGCATGTTGACAGAGCCAGACCCCTTCTACCTACTGAGATCTGGCTGAGTGATGACCACTACAGCAGTTATAACCCTCATGCCTACTTCTACTTCAGTTAGTGATTTCCTACGTTTCCCTACTTTCAACAGCCCTCAGAGAACGTTCATGAACGTTGACACAGAAACAGCATACTAAGAGAGCAAGTTATTCCAGTCAAGAAGACAGCGAGTCGTACCCCTTACTCAAATTGCTATCAATGTCTTGATAACTCTGATGGATTTCTCCCTGTATGATTGTTGAACGTTGGTCTAGAAAGAAGCCCTTTCTCTTTGATTCTGAGGGGTTGACAGCAAAATCTGATGTTTACTGGTGATGTTTCAGAGATTTGAGATTTATTTCTGCAATCAAACTCCATTGTAGCTACGCTGGAACGATCTCAACGTGACGTCACATTCTCTATAATGTAAATTAGGAAACATTTCACTCATTCTGTCTCTTGGACTTTTGTAATGACAAAATACTAAAAAGCATGCACATCCAAAAACTTGACAAATGCCAGATAAATTAAAGAAACAATGAAAAATCAAAACTAAAAGTATAGTATGTGGACTTTAGTTTTCAAAGATTTTTCACAATGAAATAAAAAGTACAACGTTGACATGATTGCGGCAATACTGAAGAAACACTGAATTAGAAATATACTTTTAAATAAATAAACAGGCTCAGTGGAGACAGGACTTATGGATGGCTCATGGATCAGAACATACAGCGGTAAAAACAACTTTGCTCAGGATGTTATAGGTTGTCACAGTGATCCAAATAGTCACGTTTATCAAAGTTACAATACTTGAATATGACCAATTGTTTGATCTTGGGGAAGAAAAACATTGGTTTTGGGGCGGCTGTGGCTTAGGAGGTAGAGCAGGTCGGCCTCTATTCGGAAGATCAGCGGTTCGATCCCCGGCTCCTCCAGTCTGCATGTCGAAGTGTCCTTGGGCAAGATACTGAACCCCAAATTGCCCCCGAAGCTGCGTCTTCGGTGTGTGAATGCGTATGAATGCTTAGTCTCCCCTGATGTGCAGGTTGGTACCTTACATGGTAGCCCCTGCCATCAGTGTATGAATGTGTGTGAAAGGGGTAAATGAGAATGTATTGTAAAGTGCTTTGAGTGGTCGAAAAGACTAGAAAGGCGCTATATAAGTACAGGACATTTACATTTGGTTAAATAAATACCCAGATGCATTTTTAGTCATAGGGGAAAAACTCAAATTCATAAATCACTTTGTAAATTTGGTTTTGGAAGTAAATTCTGAAAGACTTAAAACACTCATGAAAGGGAACTGCTCAATCAAACTGAAATATGGTACTTCTCCTAGATTTATTTACTTATTATTTACTTATATACTTTACTTTACTTTACTTATACTTATTTATTTATTTACTCACCACTCAAATTCTTATGACATCCATTTCTTGAAAGTGATGTACAAGGAATCTCCCTTGCAGATAAACAGATTGTTATATGTCAGCTATAGCGGATGATACTGCATTGTTCCCAAGACATGCATCACAGATTCCAAAGCAATAGAACATATTTTTTTTTAAAAATTAAAAAAACTCTCTGCAGCCTCAGGCCTTTTCTATTAATATAAATAAATCTGAACTTACAGCCATCAATCAATGCAAAATGTAAAATCTCAAGTAACCTATTAGGGAATTGGAATAACTAAAAAGGCCAACTTATGCAGATTTTTCTCTAAATGTCAACCCTTCTATTTGCAAATGAATTGACAAAATGCTCTTTAAATTTGGAAGAACAAGACTTAAGTAAAAAACAATTTCTCTCCAACCCAACCTCTATCACAAACTACATTTTCTCTCAATTTGCTGGTGTACCTTCCTCACTGATGTCCAACTATAGCATTAACAAAATACCCTATAAACTTGCAGATCAAATCAAATCATATTTATTTGTATAGCCCTTAATCACCGTTACAGTCTCTAAGGGCTTCGCAGTGCCCAACATGTGAAACAGTAAATGGTTAGTACACGACATCCCCCAGCCTTAGACCCTCAACAGAGGACAAGGAAAAACTCTCCCCAAAAAAACCCTTTAACCTTGCAAATTTTCATAAACCCTTTTAGCTTGCTCCCTCATTTTTAAACAATTTCTCTCCTCATAGATAGCTAATTTACAGTCCCTCTGAAACTATTGGAACGGCGAGGCCAATTCCTTTATTTTTGCTATACACTGAAATCATTTGAATTTGACATCAAAAGATGAATATGAGACAATAGATCAGCATTTAAGCTTTTATTTCCATGTAGTTACATCTAGATATGTTAAACAACTTAGCACCTTTTGTAACGGAACACCCAATTTTTAGGTGAGCAAAAGTATAGGAAGAGATAAATTTAAAATAGATTAAAGTGAATAATACTTAATATTTAGTTGCAAATCCCTTGCTTGCAATAACTGCATCAAGCTTGCGACCCATTGACATCACCAAACTTTTGGTTTCTTCTTCTGTGATTTTCCAGGCTTTCACCACAGCCTTTCAGTTGTTGTTTGTTTTGGGGGGTTTTCTCCCTTCAGTCTCCTCTTTAGCAGGTGAAATGCATGTTCAATAGGTTTTAAGTCTGGAGATTGACTTGGCCAGTCTAAAACCTTCCACTTTTTGACCCTGATGAACTCTATGGTTGTTTTGCAGTATGTTTTGGGTCCTTGTCTTGTTGCATGATGAAGGTCCTCCCGATCAAATTGGATGCATTTCTCTTTAAATGGGCAGACAAAATGTTTCTGTAGACCTCCGAGTTCATTCTGCTGCTGCCATCTTGTGTTACATCATCAATGAAGATTAACGAGCCCGTTCCAGAAGCAGCCATGCAAGCCCAAGCCATGATGTTACCTCCATCGTGTTTGACAGATGAGCTTGTGTGTTTGGGATCATGAGCAGATCCTTTCTTTCTTTCTCCGTACTTTAGCCTTTCCAGCACTTTGGTAAAGGTTAATCTTTGTCTCATCAGTCCATAAAACTTTGTCCCAGAACTTTTGAGGCTCATCTCTGTATTTGTTTGGCAAATTCCAATCTGGTCTTCCTATTTGTATTGCTGATGAGTGGTTTGCATCTTGTGGTGTAGACTCAGTACCTTTATTCCCTAAGTCTTCTGCGAACGGTGATACCTTCACTCTTGCCCTTTGGAGATTGTTGGTGATGTCATTGACAGTTGTTTAAGGGTTTTTCCTTACAGCTCTCACAATGTTTCTGTCATCAACTGCTGATGTTTTCCTTGGTCGACTGGTTTGACACCTGTTGCTCAGTACACCAGTGGTTTCTTTCTTCTTCAGGACATTCCGAATGGTTGTACTGCCTATGGCCAATGTTTGTGCAATGGCTCTGATTGATTTGCCATCTTCTGCTTGCCTTTCTCCCATAGACAGCTCTCTGGTCTTCATGTTGGTTACACTTTTTCTTTTTCTTTTTTTTACTATAAATGGAGTCTGCAAAGGCAAAACCCAAAGCTGAAACTGAGAGTAGACATTCAAAGCTATTTATTGTTTGAATAATCTATGTAATAGGACACACCTGGACAACAAGAGACACCTGTCAGTCACATGTTCCAATAATTTTGCTCACTTGAAAAATGGGTTGGTTCAAACAAAATGTGCTATCTTCTAAAATGTTTAACACATCTAGATGTAAATACCTGGAAATAAATACTTAAATGCTGATCTATCCTGGCATATAAATCTTGATGTCAATCCCAAATGTTTTCAGTGTATAGCAAAAACAAAGGAATTGGCCTCGCCGTTCCAATCATTTTGGAGGGGACTGTAGAATAACCGGGATATCCTATATAAAATAAAATAAAAATTCCTCAGAAGTTGGTTCAACAATAACATTTTATTAGTTGCAGTTATTTAACTCTGATGGTTTTCTTTTAAACTACTCAAAATTTGTATCCACTTAATATTCCAGTTACTCCTAAATTCTCCACTGTTATGGATGCCACTCCTAGTGGGGTCATCATGCTTTTAAAAAGGTACTGTTAGAGCACCACCTCTTGTTGCTCCTTAGACCCATATAACAGTGCAGTTGGAAAGATATGCTTTCTATCTAGTCCCTCAACCAGAAATATGAGGATCAGATCTCTTTTCCAAAAGGATATGGCTACTATTCCATATGTGATTATTGGGAGGGTTTTATTATGAATATTCATTGGAAAATGGTGAGAAACATACCACTAAAATATTTAATTACAAGAAAAATTAGGGAAATATGCTTAAAATTACTCCTTAGGTTTTATGCAGCCAAACATGACTTCCAGAGATTGAAAAGGGACCTTGAAACAAATTGCTCATTCTGTGACACATGTGAAGAAACTTTGCATCTTTTCCCCCATACTGTTGTGTTTTGGAAGGACTTTTCCAAATCTATTTGCAGAAATGTATGATGTATGAAATTACCAAAAGAAAGGAAAATTAATATTATCTGATCAATCTTATTTTGGCAAAATTTAATATCCATAAATGCTACATTAGTAATCAAAAAAATGCAGTCAAACAAAATGCCCACAGTATTTCAGGCTCTAAAAACTCTAAAGCATTGAAGAATGTGTATTTGTTTAGGTTTATATAGAGCACTTTATTTTGTATTACATGACCCCCTGGCATTTTCTCATTTGTTTTTCTTACTCTGTATTGTACTTCACTTTTTCAATAAAGATGTGAAAACGTCCGTGCCCAATCGAAAAAAACAAATACGGTCTAAAGAGGAGACCAAATTATTTACTGCGGTTTATTCTGTGAACGAAAAAACTTTTATTGCATAGCAGACCTGTTTATAAATTTAAAAAATATTTCTAATTCAGTGTTTCATCAGTGCTGCCATAATTGTGCCAATATTGCACTTTTTATTTCACGTTTTGGTCCACTTAGAGAGTCCGATTGCTTTGGAGAGAATCGGTGGATGATTTGTTACTTTGTTGCGTTTCCCGGTTAGTTCGATTGCAATCACAGGGCAAAAATCTTTAGCTAACAAAAATGTATCAACAAACGCCACATGGGTGCTGTCACTTCGTTTATTGGTCAGAAATGTCGGGGGCGGGGGCAATTCATGGACCGCCAATATCAACTGCAATTGAAGATAATCCCATTTACACTCATCCTTTGGTTCATTTACCAGTCAAAAAAATGTGAGTCGAGTGCCAGGTTTGACGGCACTTCAAGGCGACATCTTTAAAACAATGTGTAGCTGTACCTCAAGCGCACCGCTCCAAGGTTCGTTTGGAACCGGGCCGAGACCACTCTCTTAGCGGGTCTCGGTCCTGGTTGATTTGGGTCCGCACACGAGTGCGATTGGCGTGTTCTGTTCACATTTGTCCAAACGAACCGAACTATAGAGGAAACCGATATAATGGTCCGTTAAAACTAGTCTAAACCAACCCTAAGTCAGTGTCCAGCAGTGAAAAGTAGGAGTAGTGCAAGATTGTGCAAACAATGCTACATGATACATGTTCCCTTCATGAACCATAGTGGAATTACAATCTGTAGTCAAACATAAAGTTGTACAAATCAACTATTAATCATCTATCCTAGATTTACACTAGTTATCCACATAATTTATGAGTAACCATAGGTATTCAGAGGTACAGATGGTTCACATTTGATACCATTTAGTTTAGGTGACAGTGTACAGAGAAATTCTCCTACCCACAAAAGGCATGCAAAATTGGCTACACGTGAGAACTAGTACAATAAAGTGCATTTTTGCAATATCATTTCAAAGTATGATTTATTTTGTGACAAATATGGTTGTAATTGTATTTTTCAAACATTTCAATTGCAAATAAAATAAACTTAAAGGAAATATAATTAACTTAATGAAGTGGGTTTGAATGCACCAATAAAAGCACTATTTAAAAAAATAATAATAAATAAATAAATTAAATATCACAGTTGAGAAATCTTGAATTTGAGTATTTTTGCTACCATGAATTAACTGATGGCTTGAACAGAGGAAAATGATTTCATTTGATCAAGATATCAGTTCAATACCTAAATTTGGTCAGCTTTTAACATTTATTTCTAACCAAATGTGTTTTTCTGAACACTGCTATGGTGCTTTCCATGATGATCAAACTTTTCTACTTGTTCAGACTATTTAATCTGGAAATTGTATTCTAACTGGAGTAAAAAATGGCAAACACTTGGCAATAAAACAGGTAGAGGCAGTTTACCTGATTTAGCAGGAAATTATAAATGGAAAACAACCAAAGATCTTAGAAATTAACTAATGAAATTAGGTAAATTCTACAGAGAATCAACCAACTTCTCTTCAACTCTTATATGATGAATTAACTACTCAGAGAAGCATACTCAACTGTTTTTGGATGGGTTTCCTCCTCTTCCTGCCTGCATAATCCCCCGGTGGGATCATCTGGTAACACAGTAGCTGCAACAGATCATGATGCATTTTACTGAATTCACTTGCACTTGTTGTAGGCCTAAAACACACAAACACACACTCCATGTGTCATGTTTTTCCAAATTACTATAGAAACAGTCCACCATGTTTGTTGACAGTAGGTAGGTAATAAAAATAGGTATGCATGCTCAGTATGGCTGGCTCTTGAAGAAGAATAGGCTACCACAATTATCTTAGACAGGCTTCTTTTTAAATGCTATATCATCTAAAACAGGACTTTCCATACATTTTCATGTCACAGACCCCCAAATATACATACAATAGGCCACATACCTTTTGTTGTTGATTTAGTATTGAGTTGTATTACTATCTTGACTGCATGTGGGGAGATAATAGTGACTGGAATAGCTGTTACACGTTTTCTAGTGGGATATAATTTAACGTTAAATTATATTGAAATTACACTAGTGCACATTTTGCTCAGTTTGAGAACCACTGGACTAAAAAACATGGAAATGAAACGCAGCTTACCAAACACTGTTGCAGTGGCCAGTTACTGAAGAGCCTCTAGCCCAGTGCAGACGGTGATGTTGAGGCTGGTCTGTAGTCCAGTACTAAAGCGTTGTGTAGGTGATGATACGGAGGCTGGTCTGGTCTTTTTATACCCCAGAAGGGCAAAAACGCTTGTGCTCCAGGTGGCCGCTTGGTCTGGTTGGTCTCCTGTGACTGGTTGGTTTGGTTGACCCCTCTCACTTCTGAACACCAAAGGGACCAGGACTTCTTAAGCACCCAGTAGGACGAAACTACAGTATTACACCCAACTGTCAGGATAGTACTGCAGCGCACTGACTACCTAGTGGTACAGACTACTACACTATTCTGACTAGACGTTTGAGTTAATTTGAAGATTTGCTCGTCGTCGGCTTGCCTGCGTGGGAAAAAAAAGACCTATGGATTCCTACTGTTAGTGGTTATTTATACTCTATTTATCGTGCTACAAGTGTTTCCTTCCGTCTTAACTCGTGTTTATAAAATTTTTTGACCGGAGTTAAACTCGTGCTTTCCTTCTACGACTGTGTTACATGTTTCCGTTTAGTATAGAGCAGAACGGGCGGCTGCTTTCTACACTTGTTTGTTGACGGGGTGAGCGTAATAAAATATCGCTGGTAGGATATGGTTATATTTTTTTTTGTTTAAGGTAAGAGTTGATTCAGCGTTTAAGGAGTCTAGAAAATTCTGTATGACGAAATTTTAAAAAATGAACGAAATTTGCGTAGTCCTTATTCATTTCACTGGTTTTACCAAGAAAAAAAAAAGTATTTTCAATGTGATAAAAATCCCAAACACAGACCCAGCTTGTTAAGAATTAAATTAAATGCTCAAAGGACTAACTAGAACACTATATTGTCGTTCAAACTTGGTCTCGAATACTACCAGGTTCTGTAGGTTTGCATCCAAAAACATTGTTAATTTAAGAGCTGAAACAGAATTTGGGATTTTATACTGTAGCATGGATTTATGCTTTTCTCCCTTTAAATCCCCTATCTTCATGTCACCTCATCAGTTTGATACTACAAATTTAGGAGAAAGTAGGTAAAAATCTATTCATTAAATAGAAAGGTGTTACCCTCGGTTAGATGCCTGGTAAAAGTAATTGAATTCAACATTTCAAGACTGGAAAACACAAATCCCCGAATGATTTTACCAATTATCACTCGAAGGCAATAAACTTAAGACATCGAAGTAGAAAGTCAGTCGTCAGTCATTCAAGAGATCAAACATTAATTACACTAGCTGGATATTAAACGAAGCTATCATCGACGTGTATTTAAGTCATAATGCTCTTTGAGGTATTGGCTATGTTGCCATCAGTTCCATTCTTCCAGACCTACTGACACATATAGTAATAGTATTAATAATATCTCCCATTGCTACAGTGGAAGTGTAAGCGCGCCCTCTACTGGTCACTACACCACACTGCTGCCAGAGGTGTAGAAATTTACATTAACTTGAAAAAAAATAGTTACCTTTTTGATTTGAAAATCGGAGTAAAATTCATAGTATACATCATAGTAGTATCAAACTAACCTAAATGCATAAAATAACACTTCTCTGAAATTACAATTGATTTGTTTGTATGGGTTTGATTGGAGGTCAGTTTACCCACCTTTTGATTTACCCACTACATCACTGACTGCAATCAATTAACCAAAACGAGATATCTGAGACAAGCCTGTCAACATGACTTTTGGGTCATAAGCCTTGAGACCAGTCTAAAGGACTATTGCAACAATCGTAACGCCACACAGTTGCTGAAAATGATTATTTATTCAAATAATTGGTCCTTCTGATTTTGCATCATGTACTTTCATTCCTTACAGTTATGCCTTTCCAGTCAAAATCAAGACAGTCTTCAATTATTAGGATTGACCACAAACAAAGCTAAAGAGAATCATGACTTGCAAAACAAACCGACAGACACTTAATCATCCAGTATATAGTTGGGGTTGACCACTAAGGGGGGGTCTTCTTCTGTCACTGGATCTTCTCCGTCATCTCTGACCTTCTTCAGCCCCGTCTTCGTCAGCTCAATGATGATGTGGTCCTGAAACATTAAGAGACTTCATTTCTAAACCCAAACACAAAGTTTTACAACACAAAGTCTCACATATTCCACCTTGTACACCAGTGTCTTCCTGGTGAACTTTACAGCACTTGTACCCCTAGTAAGCCAACACAGGGCTTATGGGGCTTTAAATGGACAAGGGCACAATAATGTGACGATTGCCAATACTGATCAAGGCTATACTGCAACAAAGCTGTTGATGCAATTCTATTAAGTGACACGAAGAATCCGGTTTGCTGGTGACAAAAAACTGACATGAGCTACACCAGCTACACTAGCAACTTAATCATACTTATATGCCATTGAGTTTCTGAGTAGTCTCTATTAATGCCAGTAAAATCACACTTAGGGGGCATTCAGACCATGCATGTTTGGAGGGGTTTACTTAAAGCATGTCAGAGTTCAAATAAAGGACACGACACTCGCATTCTCTAGGGGTTGTCCAAAGTAATTCTGGGAAACGTAGGAAATCAGTAAATCAAGTAGAAGTAAACAAGGCAGGTTGAGGCAAAGTGGATACAACAAAAAGATAAATTACAACACTAAACAAAATAACACCTGTAAAGCAATGAACATCACAGATTGATGATAGATACAGCGTAAGGGTATCTGAGGGTGCCATTTTCTTTTAAAGAGATTCAAATTAAAAATGTTTTTTGAGCTGTAAACATTTGCATGACTACTTCTACCACCCCCCATTTTAACTCATTTTCACCTTGACTTCACTAGCTCTTCAAGTCAATTAGACCCAAATAGCTTAAAAAATTCTTACATAGTGGATAAGTCGATGGAGGACTTTTTCAATCAGGTTTTTCCTTGCGACCAACTCCTCTTCGGTTTCGATCTCACTTTCTATCTCCTTCAGATACCAGTTTATCAGCTCACTCCTCTTCAGAGAGCACTCCTCATCCACTGAGGGAAAAGAAAAACAGCATCGTTAAAATATGGTCTACTGTCTCTACAGTTGCAAGGTAAGAAAAAAAAACATTGTCAGCCGCTGACTCACTCTCCTCCATCTTCTGCATGTGCAGAACTATGAGGTTGGAAACTCGACGATATTCTGCTAACGACATCTTCAGGAATGGCTTAGTGGCCATAGCCTTCTCTTTGGTTGGCTGTTGTTCCACGTCCATCTCTCCTATATGTCCGTTGGTCCCGTTTGTCCCATTTGGCTCCACTCCTGGCAGGTCATTCTGCTCTGGAGAGCAGCAGTTACAGAACTCAATTGTCAAGGAGGCATCTCAAATGATCCATTTGGACCTTTCTTTAGTGCAGAAGAGGAGTGCATTTGAAGAGATAAACTAACAGGACACACTATAAAAAAGGAGGCTGCGCCCTAAAGTCCATTTTTCATATTGTAACACATATCATATTGTAACCCTGCACACTACAGTATGTTCTCTAGTGTAGTGGTTTTTAACTATGTCCCATCCTGACCCTCAGGTCTGCAGGTTTTCGTGCAAAACAGAAATGTTTGTATAACTAAAACTCTTCAAATCTGTGGCAGAGCTGCTCTGGGAGCGGAAAAAGTCACAACTAGTGCTAGTTACAAGCTTGCCACATGGGTGAATAATGAAATATTGTTTTTCATTAGCTGCACTGATTTTATATACACTAGTTTCATTAGCTGCTCGGGAGCAACTCTGTAAGGCTCTATCTGTTCGTTGGTTTGTTTGTGTGCTCTTTGCCATGTGCACTGCTTAGGACAATTATGGTATACACTCTTTAGGTCTCCAGAGAAAACTAGTGTGCTCTTATACACCAGGCAGTACAGTAGAAGTCACACAATCATATCTCAATCAATCACAGCTCTAGGTTGGGGCATGGTACATTCACATGCCAGGAAGTCATGCATGAATTAAATATTTTGTTCAGCGATTCTTAGTTACAACAACACTGTCACATCAAAGTGCTGTGGTAACAGAGATGAAAAACTGTCTGCAGACCTATTCTACCGCAGACTTCTAATGAACTGTTTAGGCTTATGTCCACTGCAACATCAATTCATGAGGTTAGCCTGGCAGGAGTAATGTTAGCTATACCTGTAGTAATTTAGCCTACGTGTCTGGGTTACATTATGTATAACCTAGTTGCTGGGTCCAGTGGTTTTGATGTTGCTCTTTTTACTGGCTTATTTTTTAATGTGCTGGAAATATTGTTCCCGTGATGGGACAGTAAGGTGATGCGATGGATCCAGCGCCTGTCGTCAGATCTTTGTGGTCCTGCCAGTGGTGAGATGTGAGCATGGACCCAGACAACACAATGGCAAGACATTGTGGCTAACTTTATCCCGTACGTAACAAACAGAATTTGTTTGAAAATAACTAGCTATGTTCATTTACATTATTAGCTTCCTTAGGTGTGTGTCGTTAGTGGTGAACATTAGCTTAGCCATACATGTGCAACATACATGCTAGTACTGTTGGCTAACAAATGTCATGCTACTATATGTATGGTGCCATCTATATTCTTTGCCATTAAAGATTGCCAGTTGGCTAACTGGCACTCTGAAAACTCGTTCTTTGGCTCTGCCCATTAAGATTTAACTCAACCAATGAGATTTTGCCTACAGAGCAGCTCTGCCTCCAAGAAATGTTTGATTGGAATGCAGATCAGAGTTTTACTTATCCAATCACTACAGCAGCTGAATTCAGTTCCTCTCTAGTTGAGTTTTAATAGGGGCTAATTAGTGAAATAAGCTGCTGTAGTGATTGGTTGGAATGAAAACCTGCAGACTCTTGGGCCTCAATGGTACATTGTCAAGAACCATTGGTTTAGAGGAGCTCTATAGACCGCAGGACACCCCATAAATAGAGCAGTTTTGATAACCATATACAATTAGTGTCCTTGTTGCTATAGCCACAGTACCATTTCTTAAAAATTGTGAGCATTTGCGCCTATATTGGACAGTAGAGAGAGACAAGAAAGCTTAGGAGAGAGAGAGAGAGGGGGTGACATACAAGGGTGCCAGGCCGCATTTGATGTCAGGATGTCACAATTACATGGTACACGCCTTAGACCACTGCACCATCAGGACACCTAACATGCATTGTGCTGTATTATTGCATTCTGTGATGCATTGTATTTTTCTTAAGTTCTGTGTTTCTACTAGCATGTTTTACTATCATGTATTTTAAGGGAGGGTCAGGACCCAGAACAGCTTGCAGGTCAGTAGGTCTCCAGGGAAAGATTACCTTTCTGATGTTCACTGTTAACATCCTGGTCATCTTGCTGCTCCTGGTCAAAGCTGATGTCAGGTGAATCAACCCGGATAATGGACTTGTTGAGGAGGCGAAAGGCCTCTTTCACATGTTTGGGATGGACCTGAGGATAATCACGTAAAAAAAAAAAAAGAAGCATTTTAGGATTGATTGGTACAGGGTAGATAGACAATATTGCTGCCAGACAGTAATGCTGCAAGTTAGCTGGTTAAAAACCTTCAAAAGTTTAAGTTGCACCTGAACAGAGTAAACATGAGCTAGTCTGAGGAAATTCAACTTTCATCCTAGGACCCTGGCTTCTTAAAACATACTACTGCTTTTGTCATGTTGAAATTCACCACAAACAGGCCAATTTGGGGTCCTAAACCATAGTGTATAAATTACTGTTACTACAGTGGCTCATAAACTGACAGCATTGTGGACGACAACTGTCACAGTAACAATTAAGACGGGTTCCTTTTTTGGACTTTAAGTGAACCTTATTGGAAATATCCTGTGACCCCAATATCAAAAAAAATCAAAATAGTCAGTCGGATACTATTAAAGTAATTTCATAGTTATTAGGACTATAACTTTGGGTCCAAAACAAAGCTGAGAAACCCTAGATCACAAACTTGTTACCAATAAATAAACTGTGTGTGAATATATGCACACACCTCATCAGAGCAGTATAGTCTGGCCATGGCCTCGGACAGCCTAAGCATGCTCTCTAGTTGGCGCACAGTGATCCTCCAGGCTGACTTGGCGTTTCCTCCGCTGTCCCTCTGTCTCAGCCGTTTATACTGATCCACTACAAACTCCTGAGCCTCCAGCGTGATCTGAGAGTAGATTCTCATAAATATGAATCAAAGTTTACATATAGATGTGGACATGTGCAGTCGTACTCCTGAGTTAAACATTCCCGAGACTAATAATTACTTATAACTTTTTTCCTCCCCATACTGTGTTTGGCAGTAGTCCTGTCCTACCCTTTACTGCACAGGTGTCAAACCATGTGCCATGGAGGGCCGAGAGTATGCAGGTTTTCGCTCCAGCCCAGGAATACAGCAGGTGATTTCACTGATTAGTTCCTCCTCTCTGGTTGAAGGTGTGGTAATCAGTG
>CABFOQ010019224.1:0-14896 GCA_900660455.1 Gephyroberyx darwinii
TTTGTGCTTGAGCAGCTCAGCTGATTGGTAAAACTGTCTATCACACAGGCTGCTGCTCTATGTCAATGATAAACAGGTAGGGACCACAGATGTCTGCCCTGCCGCAAATTCTCTCTTTAACACCGACTAGTGCAGTCGATATCTTCTACAAAACAAAACAACAACAACAAAAAAAGAACTCTACCTCTGGATTCTCTTCGCTAGACAGAGCTCACACACTATCAAACGCCCCCACAGCGTTTTCTCTTTGTGCTCCGTTGTGTAGGCGGTTCCTCAAAAGTAAAAGTATGACTAACTACTCATCTCAAAAGTAATGCAGTTACTTGAGGCGTTACTCCCGGGGAGGAGTAATTTGTTACGCTACTCGTTGGATTACTTTTCTGTCACGCCTTGCATCCTCTCTCCAGGAAACAGGATAACTCAGTTGCGGTGATTGATCAAGGAAACCAAACAGAGCTGATGTCCGATTGTTGGTTTCATCCTTTTGCTCAATACAATTAAAGTAGTGGGAATATTTTCGCCCAAAGAAAATAATGTTTTGGTAGTGGTGGAATAATTCAACTTCAGTGCAAAAGTATGCAAAAAAAGTGTGCAAAATTCTTAATTTTTGCAGGCACATGTAAAAAAGAATCTGTAAAGCGAAGATGCTTTCAAAAGTAATGAAATAAAAAGTTTCTAAATATTAACACATTTACTATAAAGAGCAGTAATGTGAAACACTAATGCAGAAAACTAAAAAATAACATTAAGACCAAATTTCTATAAAAAATCTAAGGTGGCTTTTGCACAGTTATGTATGTTGTTTGATTGTTAACTTTGTTTCCACTACTTGTTACTGGGAAATAATAATAATAATTCCTTCTGTACAATTGGATTATTTTCACTTGCTATTATTGATGTAGTAAAATGTCGACTAGCAGGGGAGGGAAGTTTCATTTCTGGACCTCTAACTGGCATCGGTGTCTTCCAGGGAAAAGCTGTGTGCCTGTCAGTAGGACTGGAGGCAGGATGAAGGAACTGGGCGTGAAACACTCTGGTAATACTCAGTCTTAGAGTCTTTTATTCTATTAGCTACAGGATTACAGAAAGCTAATTTCAAAGTCCAAGTGGTTGAGAGTCGGTGTGCTCGCCCCACGAGGTGTGCAATGACTGTGGGCTACGGCTTTCAATAAATCAACTAAGAACTCCCCTTTTTACTGCTGATGCCTTTTTGTTGGTGTTTTCAACACCGCGGTTGCTCCTTGCTCCTCCGGCCAAAGCGACCTCAACTTTTTAAAAATGGCCCAATGCTTCAGAACATTTTTCACAGCCACATAGCAAAAGTGGGAGCTGAGCTCTGCCTCACACCGCTGTCTAGTCCTGCTGGAGTAAAAACTAGGTCATTGGTGGCCATGAGGCCTTCACATCACAGGTGATGCAATATTTTCTGTGTATGGCAATGTGGAAAACAAATAACTCAAGTGGCCCGTCTAAATGATGCTGAAACATTGTCAGTCTAAAGGGAAGTACTTTTGAGGAAGAAAGAAATCTGGTTTTCATCAATCAGTAGTTCAGAAAGAAAGCACATATCTTCAACATTATTGTATTGTAGGTTTTGCTTTCATGTCTGTGGGTGGATCAGTGGGGGGGTCTATTTAGAGTCTAAGGACGCACTCACACTAGGCCATCTGTACCGTGCCCGAGCACGGTTGACCCCCCAAGTCCGGTTCGTTTGACTAGTGTGATCGCTCCGTACCGGGCCCGCTTGAAGATTTGTGCTCGGGCACGGTTCACTTGGAGTCGGCACAGTGTGATCGCTAATCGTGCCGGAGCACGGATCCCGAACATGTCAATGATGCGACTGTCCCATAAAATCGATGATTTATTGATGAACGTGAATTGTAGTCGGGAGTAAAGCCGCAAATTCCTCCGTCAACGTCAGCTGCCTCCATAAAAATCTTGTACGTGCAGCACGATTAACTGAAAATCGCTGCGTTGCATAATCGATAAATCTATACACATGTGAGAGAGCCGTGAGTCACCGACCCAAAGAGACTCCAAATAAGACACAAAGTAAAATTATGAACTCCACTGTGCTGTGCAAAAGCGCTTGGATCGTGATGACGTAAGCGTGCCCGGGCACGGTACGTTTAAGCGCAGTGTGAGCGCAGGCCAGCGGGGGAGTCTAAATAGCAGATAGATGATAGATGGTATCCAGAAACGATATCCCACCCCTACCCAAATTCATTTTTGTTCTATCCGTCATCCTCTCACACTGTGAGAGCACAAAAGTTGACTTACTCTGGGTGGAGGTCTTCCCTCTACTCTGACTTTATCAAGCAAAAGGACGACATTGGACATTGAAGCTACTTGGTTTCCATGATCATTCACAGGAGAGGGAACTGACTTGTCCTGATCTCTGAAGGTAAGAGGGGATGCAAGCACCAATTTTGGAGGTATAACCCAAGTGATATGAATAACTGGGAATTATAAGTAAAGCAATAACATTACTTATTAATCAGAGGAAACAAGTAACAAGGCCTACACTGTATTTGAGACAAACAGACTTTCACTACTTCTTCACACTCAGAGTGGTGTTCACAATGAGTCAAATATGACATTACATACAAGCATCCATGTAATGAGTTGTTTCGCAATACTCGGTCATAATGTAACTCTATCTCTGGAATAAAGTAGTTTTAATATGGCAGACTCAATTATATGGGGCAGTTGGAGCCTGGTTAATAGCACCTTTGCTAATCCTCCTCAATAAATCTTTAAAATCTTGAGGAACTGCTTATTCCATTTTTCCACAAAAATACGCTCTCTCCCGCGGGCTGGAATTACATCTGTCCCTCTCTCCCTCTCTCTCTCTGAGCTCATTAATCCTGGGAGGTCAGTACGGCGGCTAATGCAATAATTTGTTCAGTGATAAGTTGCTGCCCTGCACTGAATTCACTTGTCGTGTGCTCAGCCGGCTTATTCTGAAGTGAATACACTGTCATTTGGCCAGAATCACATGGGATTCCTGAAAGGACAATGCATGCATGCACACGCACACAGAGATGCACATGCATATATATTTATGTGCACACACGGACAGGGACGCAGCACACAGACACACACACACACAAGCGAACACACACTCTGACATATGAGGTGTGTTGAGGCTTTTGAGTCTTTTAATCCTGGAGGATTAAAAGACTTGAAATGGGAAAAGTTAAGTAGGAAGATAATCTCTCAGTATTATCATGAGGGGATAATACATTTACAACTTTTCAAATGTCACATTCAAGCACTTTTCCAGCACCTTTCAGTCCCACAAATCCAAAAGTTTTCTTTTAACTACAAAAAAAAAAAAAATATATATAAAAATACATTTTCCATTGATTAGGATTAAAACTATGAGGCTTAACACACAAATCTGTTTTACTGCCATGATTCTATTGAGTGTTGAGTGTTATTTTCTATACAAGGCCGACTGGATAATGCAGAATACGCCTGCACATTATATTCCCGGCTCTACAACATGTACTTATATTTGCCATTTAAATGCCATTTAGATCAAGTGGGCTTGAAAGCTGAGACGGATGTCGATGTGAAAAGAGTAAAGATGAAAAACACATCACTTAGGCCCTAGTTGCTTTAATTCACTAAGTGCAAACATTTGTGCCAGACTTGAGAGGCAGTAAGCTGTTTGTAATGAAAGTGGTCATCCTTAGGTAATATGTAGTCATTGCCCAACATGCAACAGTGGCAGCTCCGGTTAAAGCTGCACTCTGAAACATTTTTATGTAAACGTACAAGCGCCTCATCAGCCTAGTTTAAGTGGGGCTGCGACAGAGAGGACTGGCCCCTCCCCCTTCATACAGCCACTGTAGATTTGCTAAATTCACCCCAATGAACATTACATTACATTACGTTACAGTCATTTAGCAGACGCTTTTATCCAAAGCGACTTACAATAGTGCATTCAACATAGGTAGGCAAGAGAACTACTAGTCACCAGAAATCATAAGTGCATTTCCTTCCTAAACAAGCATCTAAGAGCAGAACCAGTGCTGAGGTAAAAGTGCAATAAGTTAGCTACCTACTTTTCATTTAAACAAATGTGACAAATAAGTAAATCAAATAAACAAGAGCTAATAAACAAGAGTTCAGACAAATAAGTGAAGACAAATAGGCAAGTGCTGAGAGGAAGGGTCAGGGTAGTTTGTGTTTAGGAGTTTAGGAGTCGGTAGGTACACTGGCGGGAAAGATTTCTGCGAGCACCGGAAGTGACGAATCGAAACGTACCAGGCGTACGCACACAGCTGTGAAAAAGCAGTGAGCGAGCTAGCGCCTTGGCTCTCGGTACAGAAAGATAAGGGTAGTGAAGCAAACAGTTACCTCTCACTGCCACTAGGGGCCGCCAACATTACAGAACGTTACATGGTGCAGGTTTCAGTGTGTTTTGTAACCTGCATGAGAGCGTACTGCCAATGATAGAGCACTACCGCTCGGTTTGCCTCACATAATCATGAAGATACACACATCACAAGCAAAAGCAACACACAAAAATGAAGACACTAACAGTACAAGCAGATAAGGGAGTGATACAGAGTATACTGATTTAATATTATAAATGATATAACTGGATCACCAGTGCAGCAGTGAATTTATTTCATGAGATTACTATCAGATTTATGGTGATAATACTGCTCCGTAAATCAAAATCAAGCCATTTGAAGCCCTTAATACTTATGTCTAGCACGTTCCCAGTCCCAGAAAAGAAATCAAGCAGGAGGACATAATCAGACCCTCAAGCTAGATATCATTTCCATACTTTTTCCTCACGCCTATTTATCACTTTGCCTTTTCCTCAACAGAGGCAAATGGTTGTTGTTTGCAATGAACCATATCAAACAGCACCGATTCCAACCTATCCAATACTGTTTCATCATTTTAAATATCAATATATATTGTCAAATTAATTGTGATACCTTGATATAATTACTGTCAACAAATAAGACCATGGTGGAGATGATTGGTAGCCTCTATCTCACGCCAGTGGTATTGTTAGTGTTACTTCCTGTCGCAAAGAGAACATTGCTACTTTCTTTCTCTTTACTGAAGAGGATGAACATGTCGGAAGTGATTTTCCATCGGCCTTCTACTCGCTCCACCATCTGCCAAAGCCAGAGACTCTGGAAGCTTTAGCTCCATTTGTGCTGGAAGAACAGCGCCCTCTTCCTGTTTTGTGATGCAAAGACATCCAGCGGATTTCCACCCAATCCGACCGGGTGGCACACAGTGTATAATGTAGTGTGGAAGCTGCTAGTCGTCTCGTTTGTTTACAGTCATTATACTAATGTCTCAAAATTAATGTGGTTATGATGTATTGATGTTAAGATGCTACGGAGCACCTTTAAATATAGAACGACTAGGGGTCCAATGGGGAAGCTACGCAGACATCGCAGACGAGGGATGTTTGACTCGCAACACACTAAATAATTCAAAGTGTCAACAATTCAAAACAACGGAAAATGCAGGAAAAATTCACACATCAGCAATGGAGCAACAAAACCAGATTGAAAAATGAAGCAAAGAAAACCAAAGAAGGGAGACAGAATCAAACGGTACGTGGCCCGCCCCCCACACCCACCTTCATCTCGGCAGTTTTGTAGTAGCGGCGATTCTTGTCTTCGTTGGCGGTGCGGTAGCCGTCCCGGAGGAAGCGCTTGAAGCCGTACTTGCCCCGCAGTTTGCGCACGATCTTGTCCAGCGTCTGGCTGTAGAGGGCGTCGTCGTCCACCGCGAAGGCCGGGTAGCTGATGGTCGGCAGCAATGCTGTATCCGTGTTCTGCCAAGATAGAAGGAGAGGGTTTGCTCTCCATAACGAACAGTACTATACCCTCTATTGAAACACTGTTGGCTTTATCCATGTCACGACTGAACACGTTTTTACGCAAAAATGACTGAGCAGTTGAGCAGTTTATACATGGACTGAGAGTACTGTGAGTTACCATGGGAGGAGGGTTTTGGAGGTTTTTGCAAAAACCTACATGACCATACTAAAAACTAAATTCACTACTGGAATAGTTCATTCAACACGGTCACAAACTGCTTAAAACGGTTGAGCTATGAGAATAAATACAAGGGAGTCTGCACTGATATAAAATAGGTCAGTCATACGTGTCCATGTTCTTCAGGGATCATGGATGATTATTAGACTGGTGCAGAGGCTTAGAACCTCAGGAGTGAAGGTGTGCGGCTCTGCACCACAGCTGTGATCAACAAACTAGGACAGCCTGCTTTAAAAATCTAAATTGTCGGGCAAAATCTCGATTGGCCAAAATGAACGTTTAATACTCGTTTCATCTACTGATCACATTCGGTTTACTTTATCAAGCAGTAGACGTGAAAGCTGCTAGACCCCGGCCTCAATGCAAACAGCTCTGAATGTTGAAGGTTTATTAATAGTTGAGACGAGTCTCAAAAAAAAATCAAAGCCACTCCGGTTCCCATCTTCTGTCTTTAATAACGGCAGCGACACGCCCGCGCCTCCAACGGATCCTCAGCTGCTTGAAAAAATGAGTCTGAGGCTTATGCACGACGAAGTGCTTCAACATGTCACTTGCATAAACCATGAGACCCCTCCAACACACACACACACACACACACACACACACACTTCCAACCACTGACACTCCACTCCTCCTTGTGTAGCAGAATTTCCACTTTAATATCAATACATCTGAAATACTACTAACCTAAATATTACACTGTTATAATCGTACAGCAAACAAGACAAATGTCACGGAGCAGCCGCTGTGCTTCACGGACAAGTTGTCGGGGGGGCTCTCCCTCTCTATTAGCCCCCCTCCTTCCTCCTTCTTGTCAATCCCCAATGGTTATGATGCCGTTCTGGTCGTCTAATTCCACTCATTTCCTCGCAAATTGATGGTGTGTACATGCACATTCGCCGGAGACAGAGAGAGAAGTGATCATTTAAAACATCTGCCCGCCCATCGTTTCGCCACTCGCACCCTCTTTCTGGCCCTTTTCTCTCCTTCCTTCAACCCCCCCCGCCTTTCTTCCCAGTTCCCACTCTTGCCTCCTTTCCGTCCCTGCAATCATCTCTCACTTTCCCCCACGTCTTGTCAACACCGGGGCCGTCGACGGCGCAGGTACGGGGACGATAATAACCATATCGCGAGGCAAATGTATTCTTTAATTACACGTATTCACT
Source organism: Gephyroberyx darwinii (assembly GCA_900660455.1). Lineage (NCBI taxonomy): Eukaryota > Metazoa > Chordata > Actinopteri > Trachichthyiformes > Trachichthyidae > Gephyroberyx > Gephyroberyx darwinii. Next base: position 7,211 of record CABFOQ010019224.1, read on the forward strand.
GACGTGTTGACAGTGGCTGCGTGGTTTGTTTGATACATGCATATTTGCAGGGAGAGGAGCAATTAACCTTTATAGTTGGTGACGTTCCTGGCAGGCTTCTACTTCAGCCTTTGATTATTATACATTATGCACACAGCTGCTCCTCTGTGTAAAAAAACAAAAAAAAAACAAGATCGTGCCCGTGTCGCTCAAAGGTTTCACCTTGAAGTATTAACTTAGATATTTTTCAAATTGAATTGAAATCTACAGGTGTTGGGATAGATACTCTCCAGTCGGGATTTGCATTGGATGGTCGTCTCATATCTACACATCAGGCTGAGTAAATTGACTTTAGGTGCACGGAGGCACACGCCAAACAATTTATGTACTCTGGTTCATGTCTACTCTCGGATTTGAGGCGTATTTGAGAGATGCGTTCTTCTGATCAAAGAGGAAGAAGCTAGATAACTAAATTCCCGCGTCTGTGTGAGAGCTGTCGACGTGTTAATCCATCATCCTTTTGTCTTGTTCCTGGAAGGGTTTTGGAGGGTTTTTGCTCTAAAAAAAAGAATGTAGTATTTAATTTCCTTGACAGACAGACAGATAGACAGATAACTGGATGGACTCACATGGGAGCGGGACTCCCGGGGCAGTAGGGAGCACAGGGTTTGCCTGTTCCTGTTGTGGGCGTCCAGATCCACAAAGATCACCGACCAGGAGCAGCCCTGCAAAACAAAACACACAGCAGCATCCCGGTCACGGCTCAACTTTTCATGCTACACGGGTACAAATAGCAAATGTGCTTATAAGCACTTCACAAACACCCAACACCCTGACCCGCATTATCTACACACACACTTATAAACACACACACACACACACACACACACACAGTCAGCGATCAGAAAAGACATTTAACAGAGAAAACGGCTACAATGACAAAAGGCCCACTTTTAACCGCCTCCACCATCACACCTCACGCCTCCACAGATCAAAACACCAGCGAGAATGGCGACAGCTCGGCTCTTAGGCGACTCACACACTGTTATTGCGCAACCAGACTGATATTTTTGGGCTACGAACAGAGAGATTGTTTTTTTTTTGAAGTACAGTGTGGGAGTACTTGAACAACAGCGAGGAGGGAAACATCCTAACGCTTCAAAAGCCCCCATGTTAGAAAAAAAAAGTCGCCTCTCTACCAAAAACCCATTTGGGAGAGGGAGTGAGTTTCATGCTTTTACTTGGTAAAGGACCTGATCAAACCTTTTCTGTTTCCAAAGAGCTTTTATTTCTGTTCCACGTCCATCCATCAGCAGAGTTTACATAAGCCAAGTCACTCCTTCAACCTGCTAAGCCATTTCTAATGTACGTCCGCTGCATTATGTATGAGTACCGCCATTTTCCATTTTTTTCCAAAACAAGTCCGGCCAGGGCTTTTAGTCAAATCAGCACGCTTTCCTGTCACGATCTGCATATTGCAGTGGCTTGTGGGCCGCCAATGTGAGCGGTTGTGACAAGTCGGTGGAGTGGCCCTTGCAGGGAAACCTTAGCAGCAGCAGTTCTGTCCGTTGGCATTTTCAAGCGCTCAGCGATGGTGGGAGGCGCTACGAGCGAGCGACCTGACATTTTGTTCTCAAACCCCCCAAAAAAAGCAAATGACAAAGCAGTATTAATGTTACAGTATGACTCATGGGGATATATTATATACCTGTGCACTAGATGTTTCTGTCGGATCTCTATTCTAGCTAGCTTACTATTGTGAAAATGTGACTTTGTTGTTTGTGTCGATTACAGGCCACCGTAGTTCAAGGGGGCAGCAGGGATGAGAGTGCTGAAATTGAAATTCCTACTGGTCGCTGTTGGAGAGTCATAGATTGATTAATGCCCCTCCAAAATACTATATACTATGAATTTCCCTCATAAGGATGTAGTCTGCCTAAAAAAGGTGGGTAAACAAATCGGTGGTACTGGCCGGGCGTAGAGCAGGGAGACCGTCCCGAGATTGAAAGCGGAGCCGTTTTGATTTGATCGTACACTCCTGAGTACCCGGCTCTGAAGTTGATGACAGGCTTTAAAGTCGAAGGATCTTCCTCATGTTGAGTTCAATTTATCCACCTAGTTCAATTTATCACACTGGGAAGCTGCTGCTGCTGTTTGGACCCTTTATGGGACCTGTCCTATCACCTGGCGCAAAGGCTGAGGTAAATGTAACACCCACGTGCATGTGTCTCTAGCCGGTGTAAAATGTGATAGCAGAGTTGAGCGTGTACTGTAGAGGGAGCGGGAGGCAGGTAGTTGGGTTTGGTGTTGGAAGGATGAGAGTCAGCTGGGAAATCAAGATTGATAGAGATCATTAATAAGAAACTGGATGGCTTGCTGCTCTTCCATTCCCACAGAGGGACACGGGATGGAGTGAGACACACACACACACACACACACACACACACACACACACAGGCCCCAGACAGCACGGATCATAAAACAGCCTCCTCTATAAATTGATTCTTTCAACAAGCTGAGCTCGATGACAAAATCCATTTCCAGGCACAGTTAAACCCCTCATTTCACGACCGATCAGAAGGGAAACATAAACAGCGGCGTGAATATATGCTCAAGTTCTTTTCATCATAACGGCCCCATATGATGATCAGACGGCGACTCGGCCGAGTTCACGGGCATTAGGTTGCCTGAGGAGCCATCGCCGCCTTTTGCCCAAGTGGAGAAAACAAGAAGAAAAGATAATAATAAGAGGAGGCTTGCTAAGTGGAGGGCTTCACTTTCCCATCCATTATCAGGTGTAATGGATGTCCTTCCTTTCCTGACTCTCCTCCGCACAGGCGGCAAAACAAATACACCCGCTAATGGATGTTCCAAAGCAGACCGGGGGATTCGGGCAAAAAACTGAGGAACAAACATCAGCCATCAGCCACCGTCGATAAAAGTCTGCAAGGACACGAGCACTTTGCTGGGCATAACACAAACACACTCAATGAATCCCCTGTCAACCTCCGTTTTCTCTTCTCGCTTGGAAAAAGTAGCGCGGCTAACAGGCGGCGCTAACGACGCTGATGATATTTAACCTTTTGAACCGCCCCGGCTTCCTGTGAATTCAGCTACCTGAGCTCGTCATTCAGGACGGCGGGACCACAGTCATCGAGCTGTAATAGGCTTCTGCAGATTTGAACTAGAAACCAGGACATCTATCAACAATGTGATCTGTATTCAAGCAACACTGTTAGACAAGAGGCAGATATGTGTCTCAGGTCGGTGCGGGAAGGAGTGAATTCTTCAAATACCTGATTTCCAAACAGGTTGAATCCGTTGATGGCCTCCAGAGCAGCTTTGGCAAGGCCCACCGAACTGCAGAGAGAAGAAACACTGTGTTAAGCATGACACACCAAAGCAGTATATGAGTTTCACTGCACCAAAGGGACAGCAACATATGGTGATGTGATGAAGGCAGTGACAGGAATCAATAACTGTCCTTCAGGTTTATGGTGGAAAGAGGCTCAGAGTTGAGGGTTTGTGTCTCAAACAGCCATCTCTAAGTATTCAATAAAGCTGAAGGCTCCTTGGATTGTTGCCTACTGTAGATAATGGATCTCTTTAAAAACCTTATATTGAATTTCACACCGGCTGGCTACTGTGATTGCAATGCAGACAAAATGTGAATCAATTTCACTGTCATTTTGTTTCCCTTTCCACAGTGCCAAGATCTCCCTGGAGAGAAAAAAAATAAAAAAATAAATAAAAGATGAAGGAAATTTGACCATGACCGCCAGGAGATCCGCTGACATATCAAAATGTGTTCAATACCATTAGCGAAGGCGAAATCAATGCTTAAAATACAGAGGACGGCTGGCTAATTCAGCCTCGCAAAGAGCTCTGCTGAAACCAGCTCTGAATAACACACACATACACACACACACACACACACACACACGTATACTCTAGTAGAATGGCCAACAATGGTCAGCAGGAACAGCTACATGAGGGCTTTCAGAAAGGCGATCGATTTCCTGACCAAACTGCTGGGCCTTGAGCTAGGAGGCTGTCAGCGCTTCACAGAGAGACGGAGGAGATGTGATGCTTGGGGGAAACAGGAGGTGGGGAAAAAAATTAGGAAGCAGGACCGAAACAGCAGTATGATGCAATAGTTTCAGTCGACAGTTGGAGAGAAAGATCCACATGAAGAAACAGGTGCGGCAGACTTTGTTAGTCCATATGCATTTAGCGAACAGGATCTTCTCGTTGTTTCCACCGGCTCATATCCCAGCTAGGGTTCTGTCTTTATATGCATGTTGCAACAATGTTGGTAAAATTTGTAAAAAATTAGTAAAATATTCTGGATATTGCTGTAGAAAAAGCTTCCACAGGCTGCAGACAGCAGGAAACAGGATGCAGCGTTTATCTTGATAATATGAGTTTATCCTGGCTGTTGTACTTGACTATCACGAGTCATGTTGGAATAGTCATGGGCATTTGAACACACACACTTTTGTAACAGAGTCACTGTCATCTACTCTGGGCATTTAATGCACCACAAGTTCAGTTATTTCAAGAAACCCCAACCCTGAAACGATTAGATATGTTACTTATGTTACACATAAAACAGTTTCAGCCCAGCCATGTGACGACGAACACGAGGCAGAAGCAAACGAATCATTTGATTTGATACGAACTAATTAATACTCTAAATGAATACATCTTTTTTTCCCATCCATTTCCAGGAAGCCTTTTTCTGCCCACTGGCACTCTGGGACTAGAAATGACTGCTCATTGAGAACATTTACACAAATCTTGTTTACATGGGAACATTTTGAATCTGCTCCTTCGACAGCTCGCCATTTGCACACTGCATGCTAACGGGTATTATGCAATCCAAATGACGCGTATAGCACTGGCTTGCTAAATGTAATAATCCACAGCGAGAGCACGAGAGGGGGGGGGGGGAATAAAACAATTGCGAGACACAGTGGTTCTTCACCGCGTTGGATTTGTTATCTTTGCTTGCGGATATCTTGGCAAGCTGCTGCCAGTCGCCTTGGCTTTGTTGGAGAAAAGAAAATCATGCTTCCTAGAGATAAGGAATGGCAGAAATTGAGGATCTTTATCAAGGGAGGAGGAGAAAGAGGCCCATTCGACCTTGGATGATAAATCAGTTAGGAGCACATAACGGCACGGCCGAGCCACTCGCTGAATCGGAGTTCATTGGCTAAGGACAATGCCGGTGCTTGAACAGGTGGGTCCTGTGACATCCTTGCCAGTTAAAGGTTAGAACTGCTGATCCATTGCATTTTTCCATTATAGAAATTATCTCGGAGCTACGTTGTGTCGACTCGACATTGCCATAGGCTTCGTGTGTATTTGAACACACCTTAAAACTTGATAACACCCTGAAAACCACCTCCATCCAGTGAAAGTGGTTTCGGTAAACTACAACCTATTTTTTCTGAAAGCTGCTACGTGTATCATTTTGTGTTTCTCAAAATTAAAGCCAGATTTCCCATAAACCCTGTTGCTTCCTAACGCAAAGAGGATGTTGCTACTTGCTACTTCATGCCGCTCACAGCGTCGTTGAAATAAATAAATGATTAAATAAAGAAATAATTGATTAGATAAAGAAATAAATGAATAAATAAATTACTAAATAAACATTTCGTGACACATTTAATTATTTATGCTCACAATTCATTTTATTTTTATTTATTTATTGTCACATTGCACAATAAATTTTAATTATTTATAGATGTATTTATTTATTTCATTTACTCTGAAATATTCCTCCATACTGATTTAACAAGGGGCGACATTTTCTGCTACACCGAGGCCTATAAAGCTCATCAAAACGGTGTAGCGTACATACAAGCCATTTCTAGATCCTCCTATTAATTGCAATATTACAATAGTTATGACAATGACTGCGTGTGTTGAGACACTAAAACAATGATTGAAACACTATCAACACATAGTCAGAGACCTCTGTTTAATGGTACAAAGGTCTGACATATCGATTCCTGTCAAGGCAAGCATAATACATGCACTCACACATGCCCTTTGAGAGGATGAAAATATAATTCTCAGTGTGCAGCATCTTTGTTTTGTTGTTTTGTAAGACAGATGCGTTTGAATCAAGGAACTGAACAAGACTGAACACGATGCATTTGTCATTTCAGAGTGAGGGAATCGAATCGCTGGAGTGTTAAAATGATGATTATTGTAAATGCCGCCCAAAACTACAGTACAGATTGCAGTGGCATAAAGACAGACAGAGTAACAGACTCTCATACACTCTCCCTGCTAGACAGAGTGGAAATAAGGTGAGAGCAACTTTCAATCAAAGCCTCTGCCAAGTGAATCGGAAATAAAGTGGCGTGTGTGTGTGTGTGTGTGTGTACGAGTTGGGTCTTTAAACATGCATTTGCACTTGCACTTGCTTCTCTGCAAACCTAAAAGGCAGCAGGCAGCTTGCATAACAACATGCTTGTCAAAAATGGATTTGTCAGGAAACTTGCGGATGGGAAACAAGAGAAACAAGGTGGTGTTTCCTGTTCAGTTGAAAATACCTAAATATTAGAGCCACATATTAATGCCAGGTGTAAATGTAATCCAACTACATCAGATCTGAATGAAACTGAATCCTTGTCATTTTTGGGAATTTTTGGCATGAAAATTGTCAAACTTAAGGAGCAAAAAATCTGAGCTATTGCCACTTTCATTCAGAAGATTGGCCTTCTGAAACACATATCAGTTGAACCATAGTGTGTACATGTATTTTTGTCCATTTGTGTGTGTGTGTGTGTGTTGCTGAGCTTGTTGCAGACCTGGAGTGCAGCTCAGTGCTGCCGTTGTTGTACTTGCTGCCTCTCTCCCACATGCCGTAGTCAGGCACCCTGTAGGCTCTCTCCACACAAAACACCAGGTTCTGGATGAAAGATACCTGCACACAGAAAACACACATCACACACTGGAGGGCATGGGAACGGATATCTTGGTAATGTACCAAGGCAACAAAGAGGCCTACACACACACACACACACACAAAGCCACAGTTGCACATACACACAAATACATGAATACAGCCAGATATACTGGTGGGTGACTGGATGCTGATCTGGGGTAAGTTTTGTAATTTCCCCACTCATAGTAAAGGTCAGTAAAGTGAACCTCACCCCAGAGCCCAACACCAAGTGTAATAAAGCAGCGGCAGGCGGCGGATATTATCAACAGCTCCATTACTCTATCAACTGCCCATGTCATAACAATGAAAGGAAAGATAGAGCATAATATCCATTAATGGCCACATTTTATCAGCGCATCGCCCTTTCATTACAGACTCCGAAAACTCATCAGCTGTGCCCTTGATTTCAGAACCGAACACATTAAGAAAATGGCGGCCTTGTGATTTTAAAGTTAGTAATTAAGGGAGTTAGCCAGTTTCTCATATCCATCATCTGGCCCACACAGAAGACACCGTCTCTGAGAAGACATGTCAAAATCAATAGGTCCATCTAGGAACAAGTTAAAGGGAGAGACATAAAATGTGCGATGACTTAGAGGCCTTGAATCATTAAAAAGACCTGAAAGTAGCAGCGCGTGTGTGTGAGCCCGTGACTGATGTGGGATTTAATCTAAAATGACAAAGCAGGAGGGAGAGAGAGATCAGAGAGATCAGAGAGATGAGAGATAAGAGAGAGAGAGAGAGAG